>BJBW01004669.1:23991-38050 GCA_004320125.1 Scolopax mira | reverse complement strand
GGGGACCCCCTGTCTCTGGAACTTCATTGCTGCATTGTGATCTGCATCCTTGGGGTCTGCCTGTCGGGTTGGGCTTGCTGATGCAGAGCTTTAGCGAGGGCACAGGTGCAGTGGCCCCGTACATGTAAGCACGATATATTTGCATTTCATCTCTCTGAATCAGCGCAATTCCCTTAACTACCCTCTTCAGTAAATTCCTAATTGCAAGCAATTTATGTCTTTACCTATTTATTGCAGCTTGCAAAGTTTGCAAGTAAATTTGGCTTGTGATTTTGTGTTTGTGCGTATGTGTAGCAGTTAAATCATTTATGTTCTGAGAACTTTAAAGAAACATATGCCTTAAAATCAGCAAAGCATTTACTACTTTTGCATACAAGGTGAAGCGTTAGATTTTTTTATTGCGTTAGATTACTAAATAACCTTGGTTGTTATTCTTCAAGGTCTCAGTATGTTGAGCTATTAACATCTATGGAATGTATCTAAGCTGCATTATAGATGCATAACTACAAGCTAAGGGGTAATCGAAGATCTGTCAGGCTTAACGTAAGCATATGGACAGCTCTTCACTACTAATACAGGAAAAAAGCCAAAACACTTAATTTGGAATTTTTATGCAGAAGTCTCTAAGGATGCTTTTACCTAAATGATCTTCAACTTAGACAATGCAACTGGAATTACCAATGTAGGAGAATAAGGAACTAGGACTTACTGTGCTTTGAAAAGGAAAAGCAGCACGTGAATATTTAATCTGTGTATATGTATAAAAAAATTCGTACAGAGATAAACAATTTGATGAGTAATGATGCATATATTTAATTCATAGTTTCATGTATTTTTAAAGAAAATGTAAGTAGGTGAAAGCTTGAGCTTAGTTAAAATAGCAAAAGAAGCATTCAGACTAGTTTATTCTCTGCTAAACATGGAAACACATGTGACAACTTCTGAAAATCGGAGTTTGTGGAAGGAAGGAACCAGAAGAATCCATGAGCTTTAACAGTTCTGGTTACACTGTGGACAGCAGGCTTTTCACAAAGTCTGCAGAATTTGTGAAAATACAATGTATGGAACTTTCAGGCATTGCCACTGGATGTGCCTTTCATCATCAGAGTAACATCAATGCCAAAGTTATGGAAGTTCCAGGCATTTTGTCACTGCATTCTTGATGGTTTTGTGTGGATGTTCTGACTTTTGTAAGACCAAGGTGTGATTAACATAAAGAGAAAGGTGGCACTGCATGGTGGAAAATACGTTTTTCCTCTTAAGCCACTGTCAAGCAATTTTTCAGGAAGAATGGCACAGCTTAAGAAATCCAAATCTTGAATTCACACTGACTCAGAGGGCATCCGGCAAGAGAGAGATGGAGTTTTAATTTCCAGTCTAGCTGTGTGCTGGTTCAGATCCAGCAGAGGTTAGAGCTGAAACACGGACAGAGTGTGATATAAGAGCTGAAAACATCTTCTGAGGGGCAGCAAAGCAGCTGTGAACTGCTGCCTCCCTCCTCCAGGTACACCCACACAGCTGGTCAATTGGTGTTGATATTATACAGCAACGCCTCCAGGCTGTAATCAGAATTGGCACTGCATTTTGCCAGTCTTATCTTCATCCATATAGATGTGCTTTTTTTCCTTCCAAGGGCTTACATAAGCCCTGAGATTTTATATAAGTATATACAAATAACATATGAAGTATGGGAATGAAAGTAGTACAATCTAATATATACCACTGGGATATAATATAGTAAGAGGTAATATATATATATATCTCTCCATGAGAGAAAGGCTCAGTACAAGAATTACTAGGTTATTTTGCTAGAATCAAGATAGATCTTTGCCGTAATATGTTTACCAGCGACTTCTGTATTGTGATTTATTGAGAAGCTCTGTTATTGCTTTTAATTTTGAAAAGTCATCTATAACGTGTTCACTGGAATGAAACTCAAAAAAACCATATGTTCAGGATATTGTTGTTAGTGTGTTATGTTTTATGCTTCTTTGAGACAATTTCTCCGTTGGCGGGTCTTTATTTTCTGGGTATTGCAGGTAGCTCTAGACTACAAATAAATTAAATTCTGTTGTGTTGCTACTACTTCTTCAGAAAACCAGATGTTTAACATCTGTCTATATGGAAAAAAAATCATACAAATATATCAGGGTTTTTTCCTGATATTGTACATGTTGTCATTAATTGCTTTCTTATAGTCCTTTTGAAATAGGTAGGTCTAAAAGAAGTATGGGAAAGGCAATGGTGGTTAACAAAGTGCTTGAGGAAGGCTGTGCCTCATGTGCAGGCTGCGAGGAAGGAGGAACAAAGAGGTTTGTGTGAGAAGCTGATAAGCTCCCATGTTGTTACAGAGGACACATACAAAATCAGGCTCATCAAGCCAACCCTGTCTGCTCTGTCTCAGCTAAATCTTGGCATAGTAGAAGCTGTCCATGTATCAAAATCCTATTGGAAGTGACACGTTTTCTTGATTTCAGTGACATGCGTTGAGTGTGCATGCCATTTTTCCCTTTTTCCTGTTGGACAGTTGCCCCATCGCTGGCACCGAGCAGAGAAGTTCCTGGGTCTGGCTCATAGATCGTTTCCTGGAGTAGCATTGCAGAGTCCTTCCTAAGTTCTCCTGTGGCGTTATGAAGGACAGGTCCACAGAACAAATTAAAAAAAAAAATAAATTACTTTCTTTAAAGGTAATACCCTCAGCTTTGTGACTGAATGCTGTTCCCGTGTAGCAGCCTTGCATGTATATATGTGCTACACACTAAATCTCGAGATACAAGCATCTGATCTAATTGGTGTGACGTGGCTCTACGGGCTCAGACAATCTGTGCCAGTGAGCCTGATGCTATGTGCAGCTTTGGAGCAAGCAGGAGCAGATGCCACTGTCGTGTATTCACAGATAACTACAGACATAAGTTAGCTTAATAGTCTACTAGTACTCTATTTCCTAGAGGAGGTGTTAAATGCATAGCTATTACTGACTGTCAACCAGTTGCACATCTGGGAAGTCCTTCCAGAATCAGATATTCTATAACTGGATTTACTTATGGAAAACAAATAAAAGGAGTGTGTTTTACTCAGACACACTGGCTGACCTAAGAGATGTTTAGGTAGGTATTTAAAGCTAGTAAAAGTGGCGGGTGAATGTGAGTTATCCCAGATGGCTTCCTGCTATTCTCCAAGAACATCTCTTGAACATGAAGTTAAATCCTCTGTGGAAAGGGCAAAAAGTCTATAGCTACATGAAACTCTTGCTACAATTAAGGAGCCACCGTCTTGCTGGAGCTATGATTTGGCCTCTGAAGTGCAACAGGGAATTATTGTGGACCTCTCCTTCTGTGTGGAGAAATCCAGTTTAGGAAAGAGCGCGTTTTCACCCCATATCTAAGTGGTGTCCATCTCTACTAGAAGTCTGTATGCAAATGAAGGACAAAAACAACTTGCCATGCCTGCATATAAATGTGCATTTCAAAGGTTTTAATAGTTTTGTGCCTGAAGTTCTTTGGTTCAAGTTTTAGAAGCCATTGTGTTTGATTGGTGGGTTTTGATTTTTTTGGATTTTGGTTTTTTTTTCTTCCCTAAAATAGCAATCTCAGGTTGTTAGGGAAATGCATGTGGTACTTTGTCTGTCAATTGAAACATTAATTGCCTTTGGCCTTCATGCTGTAACCACCTGAATTATTCTTTCATAGTCCCTTTCAGGTCTCTAGTTTGAGTGCCTTAGAAACTGTGAAAGCTGGACTCGCTCAATGTGCAGGAGAGTAAGGAGAGTTCTTAAGCCCTGGGTTTCGGTCCATGAATTAACACAGCTACTGGGATAAGGGGACTGTATCTTCCCACTTCTCTGAAGTGCTTAACTCACTATTTGTGTGCCATAAAATAAGAGGCTATAACAATAATCCATGTTTGACTATTCAGAGGAGTGAATCCACCGTGCCTTCCAGCAGTTCACAGCCAGTAAATGGGATCATATAGTGCATATCATCTGCATTTAGTGTGACTGCTTGGTACGGAGAATATTGATTATTTTTCCATATTATCATTCTGAGTTTATATCTTCATTTCTTTCTACTGATAGAGCCACTCTTTTAGCCCTGTGGGTTTTTCAGTAAAGAGAAACCTGTGAAAGGCACGGGTTTGAACTGGGTGTGACTGGTCATGGTGCTCGGGGTCCAGGAATGCCCACACCTGTGTATCTGGTGGATTGAAATCAACAGGTATTTCTGGCAGGGATACTCTTGAATTTCTGATTTCTGTGGACTGCACCGCTTTTCATATGTGCTGACTACAAGAATATGGCCACTTCTAGATGAAATGACATGTCTAGATGAAAAACAACATTTTTTTTCACCAAAATGGAATCTGAATTCTTATATTATATATATAATTATATATATTATATAATATTATATATTATAAAACTAATCAGATTCTTATATTAAAAGTTTTAGGTTATTTGCTCTGCCTTTGGATTACTGGATATTGTTCATATTGCATAAGAATTTAAGAGTTTTTTCCCTTGTTACACAGGGGATGTTACTTAGCTATTTTTAAGAATTTAAATTTAGTTCCAGAGAAAGGTAGAGAGGGCATACCAGCTTTTGAGAGAGAGATGAAGGACAGAGGCTGGCTTTCTGCCTTTCATCTTGGTATATTGTGTAACACCAACTGGACACAGAAACACTCTTTCTAATGGAGGTAGCAAGCTTTACTTCAGGCTGGTGGGATCACACGTGTGCAGAATGGATGGAAATTCATAGAGGGTGATGAGGTGAGCCTGCAGCAGACCTGGGATGCTGGGTAAAAACACTGACAGTCAATGCCACTACGTGTTCACAGGTGCAGGTGGGAACTATCCCAAACAGGAGAATATGTTATCAGCTACAATTTGATATTATTGTGATTCAGCTGCTACCTTGGATTTTCCTTGATTTTGGATTGTGATGTTTCTCTTTACCCTTTGCTACTGAATTGCTGGATTATTTTTTTTTCCCTAGCAAATGTAGGTAAATTTGTTTTGTTGGTACTTTTTAAATTATTCACATGCAACCTAGCCACTTCAGCTCCAATGGAATAAAAAGCTTTATTCCAAACCAATGATGCATTAGAAGGATGTTGGCAGCATTTTATATTGCTGCAACACTTTGTGTTTAATGAGGAAAATGCTTTAAGCACACATATACTACTGTGGCACAGAGGATGAAGATATTTGAGCAGACTCTGTTCACATTCGTGATTGTTCCAATTCTGTTCTTTTTTTTCCAACAGCAGCTTAAATTAACATACAAATAAAAATGTAATATGTAGAGCTTCTAGTGAAGTAGACACACAAATTATTGGCGGGAAGAAAAAAAAATCAGTAAAATAAAATTAATATTGAGCTTAGTGGGAGTTTACTAAGATGTAGATTCATTGAAACTATTTGTTAATATGAACACTTCTTGTTTTAGGAGCTCCAAAGTTCACCAGTTAACAGGGAGCTCATGTAACTTCTAGAAACAAGTGGCAAATGTGCTGTCACCTCTGCTTTGCAGGATTAAAGACATAACACAAAGAAAGCTGTAGCTGATGCTGAAGGAATCAGGTACACACAAACTTAATCTTTCAAGGTGAAAAAGTAATTTAAGCCAGTAAACCAGAACCTCAACTGAGGTTAAGATGATAATTTTGATTTTTCTCGTGCTGAAAAGTTGGGCCCTGATTTTTCTGTGCCATTTTCCTTGCTGGAGGTTTGACATTTGTGTAACTCTAAAGTGGATCTTCTGTCATATGACAGCCGAAGCTTTGGTTCATGATTTTTTGAGCATGCAGAGAAACAAACCTGTATTCAACATACAGGTACTACTCTTGTGCAGGCACCAGGACATGACCCTCAGCTGCTCTAAGTCGAATTAATTCCTGTGCTGAGAAAGGAGTTATATCTCAGTTGCAGCTCTACTATGTGGTCTTAGCAAACATTTTACATGTAAAAAGGCAGTGATTCTGGTACTGGGATATAACTCATGGAAAAAAAAAAAAACAAAATACAAAGAAAGCCCAGTCATGTTGACTTTGTGGATGATGGGAAGGGAACAATGGGAAAACCTGTTAGGGTCAATTACCTTTTATTCCCTTTCTCTTCTGCTCACTTTTGTAGTGGAATGTAAGGAGGAGTAGAAAAAACTAGAAATGACGTGTAGGTGACAAAAATTCAGGGCACTGCTCTCATTGGGCAGCTACTTCAAAGAAGAGTGTCCTCAATGGGAAGACAAGTAATTCCTCTGGTTTATACCAGCTGGGAAACTGGCTTCTATTTGTTACTTACTTTTTTTTTTCTTTTTTATTTTTTAAAAGGTTTCTCTTGTTTTTGTGTTTTCTTTTAATTTCCAGGAAAAACACTTGCCCAAGAGCATACTTCTAATGAATCCTCTGTAATTGTATACCGAAGGAATTCTTTCAATGATAAATACCAATGGACTAGTTTGCCTTTGTAAAAGCAGTTCTGGCTGGATAGACTAACATATTGACTGAAAAAATATGCCTGTTTTTCATCCAGAGTTATTTTGTGTAGAGAATAACCCCCTTTTCCAGACAGCCGTCCACCAACATATTTTTGTCTTTGAAAATTTTCCCCTTCTTCTCTTGCTTGTTATTCAATGCGGTGTCACTTCCTTTTCTCCTTGGTAGCTGCACAAAGACAAATTCTGCCCATAAATTCTGGAGAAGCTTTCTTCATGTTAAATGAATTTCATTTAATGTATCTTAGGGGGGAAGCATTTAAACCATGGTATTGCTGAACTTTGCCCTTCTCAGTTTCTTTGTAAGAATGACCTGTCATTCCTTTCTTTTGATGATTCAGCTTCTCCACAATGTTTCCTTTTCAGTCCTTATTAATCCCTCTACTAATATGTGTTGTTTTAACTGAGTACCATGTAATTCCAAAAGTGTACCTGCGTGTGTTACTACTTGTCATCTTCTCCTTTTAATTCACGCTGCAGCTGGTTTTGCTCTCTCCAAGTCCAAAAAAATCTAAAACCAGATCTTTTATTCCTGGCAACATGTGTAGAAATAAATCACTGATCTTCCTTTCCTGAGTCAGGCAAGGGAATTTGGAATTGAAACTCCAGGTAGGCAAAAGATGCTGCTGGCTATTGCAGCCTGTACATTCAGATACAAAACATTTACATTTTCAAGTTGGAAATGTTTTTCACAGTAATCAGACTGAACACTCAAAAGAAAATAAAATCTCAACCTTTTTATATTGGTCCTGTGAAATGATCATATCCATACTTCTGGAAGGGAAATGAGTGTGATTAATGAACCAAATCATACATTTTAATGTTTATGATAAAATAGTTATGCCAAAGAGAAAACAATATCTTTAGCAATTCAAAATATTTTAATTTGCCCTTTTTTTTTTAATCTGCTTTTTGTTTTCATTGCCTTGAAATTCAGGTAGGCTGGCGTTTATTGCCAAGATGTTACTGTTTCAAGTCTTTCCCTTCCTATTTGCCTTTCCATCTTATGTGCATATAATGTCCATTTCCATTCCTTCTCAAGCGGAAAAGCTTTTTTTGTTGTGTGTTTTTCTAAGGCTTTCTACAGATAAATTAACCACATGAGAGAAACTCTGCAGCAATCTTTCCCTTTGTTATTCTGTGGAAGTTAATAGAAATGTACAAAGGGTAAAATATGTCTCTAAATGTTAGATCCATTAACTTACTGACCTTTAAAAAGGTTGGGTGGCAAGTGAATCTTTATATGCCTAGTAATTTTCAGTCATTGAAAACTAACTAAACATATGTATAAGTGAAAAACTTAATGAAATACTGAGGATGCATGTATAAGATATGTCTCCTATTCCACTGAAAGCACTGGAAAACCCCTGGTTTCAGCTAGCTTGTGGAAGAGGCTACTGTACTTCTTACTTTATTGAAACAGACTGGCTTTCCCTGTGGTCCATTTTTTCTATACTCTTTAGAAGTATGTGTAGTGTACTGGTTTCACCTTGACTCCTCTGGAAGATCAATTTGTGTCCTAAACTACAGATGATGTAGTATCATTCTTAGCATAGTAATCACAAATGATTTTCTTCCCCATATATAAAGTTTCAAGCTGTTCTTAGGGTTTTTTTTACTAATTTAAGCAGGGGGTTGGTTTTTGGTTGGTTTGTGGTTTGATTTTTTTTTTTTCCTTTTCTCCCTACTAATTCTACTGTAAGGCTGTTTGAAGACCTCTCATTTCTAATGGTTTTCATTTCTAGGTTACATACATTCATATATAGTGAATTTGTACTGAATTATATTCCCATATGTTTTTCTTTAACTTCAAACTTCATGTTTACTCTCGTATTTTACATTTTAACATCAGACTTACCCTCACTCAGACCTGGGTTTTGATCTGCTACGTTGAGTCTTTTAGGCTCCTCGCTTCTGTGATCTTCTCCTTGGGTTTGCCAGCACCTCCACTTCCAGACTAAGCTGTTAAACTACAGCTTACACAGTATTCCAGATGACGTGGCATGAGGAAATTTGAAAAGGGCATCAATACTTTCACTTGTGCTGTATATCCCCATTTATCCTGCCATCAAATGCATCTTTCCCAGGCCTGACGTGTTGGGAGCAGGAGAGGTAGCAGGCGTGATCAGTGAACTTGCTTTGTCATCCGTGGATTGGGTTGCTGTGAAATCGTTGATGAGCCATATGCCTGTCTATGGACCTTACCTAGTTTCTGCAGAGAATTTGTTTTGCGTGTAAGGTTAATTGTCCCCAAAAACTGAGGAGAAGAGCAGTTTCTTTCAAGCATATCCCTTAGTAGGGATTTGTAATGGTTGGGAAATACTCTAAAGTTGATACGTAAGGTTCTCATACTCAGAAAGGTGAAGTGTCATTGGGCACTGCGAGATAACTGAGTATTTTGCCACAGTCTTATTTTTTTAAGTAGCTAAATGTAGGAAAGAAAACCTCTTACCCCCTGCTATTCCTTGGGAACACCCCCTCACATGTATGTGCCTGTTGCTTTGCCTTGCCTCAAAGCATCTTTTTGTCTAGTATGACCTTTTCAAAGTGAGAGTGACCACTCCTCAGTGTCTTTTCAGACTACGAAATGCCTCCATTTAATACATATTTCATATAGGAACTTCGGTACCATGGAGCCTGCAGCCTGGTTTGCTGGTGTGAATGTTGATGTGTGAATTACTGTGTTGTCTGCAGTGGTTCCTAGATTTTAAGAAAGTGTAACTTATTTACAACTCGTCTCTTTTTTCTCTTAGGAGTTTGATTGGAATAAATATGCATTAAGTCTTTTTGTTAAAAGTCATCAAGGTATCTTAATGTGTAACGCAAGCAAAAAAAAATATATTTTTAAATTATTTTGGTTTCATGACAAGGCTTATTCCTCTTTGATGTGGCGTGGGAATCTCTTATTCACATGCATCTGTAATCTGCATCTGTAATCTAACAAATAATCAATATTAAGGTGACAACTACTCAATACTGTGCAGCAGCATATAGTAGAGACTGTTTTCCCAGACATCTGTTTTGTGTTTCTATCAACTCATAAGGGACACTGGATGTGATGTTGTTACTTCAAGAGTAGGCTCATTGGTTTAAGAGGGGCTTTTTGTAAAGGGAGGCTGTTATTCAGGATGAGTAAAGTAACTGGAATCTGGCCCTTACAAATTCAACATATTCCTGTTGATTAGCTGTAACTGGAGTTGCTTTGAATCTCTAAGTTACAGCTTTTCAGACCCAGACTATGCAATATGAATACAAATTTTCACAGACCCTTGTCTATTTGGATTTGATTTTGAATCAGAATTTTCTTACTCTTTCTCTATACTCATTTGACTGATATGAAAAGCCTTCTCTAGTATATATCCTGGATGAAGTAGCAATTCCTCGGTCTTTCCAGAGACAGATCAAAACCTGTGCACTTTATCCAAATTTAGATTGTCAGTGCAGACTTTTACAGACCTATCTGATGAATGAATATTTCTGAATTGTGTTCACCATACTCCTTTATCAAAGCTCTATTGCTTATTTTATATTGTTGGATCTCATATATTTTCATGTCAGCTGTAACTACATCTCCTCAATTCTTTTCTCTGCCAGGTTTGGCTGTTACATTGAATATGAACAGATTATTTTGTGGTATGAAGATCAGTTATTTAAGGCTGAATTGGTTCCTGAGTATAGAAGAATTTTTTTCTTGAGAACTATGCATCTTGTGAGAAAGAATGGTATTAAAGCTGCTTAGAGACAATTCCAATTTATATCCAAACTTCTCCAAAATTTACCAAATTAGAATCAGAGGAGGTTTGGGTTAGAAAGGACCTTAAAGATCATCTAGTTCCAAACCCCCTGCCCTGGGCAGGGACACGTCCCACCAGACCAGGTTGCTCAAAGCCCCATCCAGCCTGGCCTTTAACCCCTCCAGGGATGGGGCATCCACAGGTTCTCTGGGCAACCTGTTCCAGTGTCTCACCACCCTCACAGGAAAGAAATTCTTACTAAAAGTTAGAGAACATCAGTGCTTCAAAATAACAATGGAAGTTGCTTCTGTTGGAAGCATTCTGTTGGAATGGAAGTCCATTCTGTTGTTTAAATACTTTTTTTAAAGTCAGTAGTTTTTGAATAATAGTCAATTAGTATGTTTCAGTTGAGAATCAAGTAAAATATTCCATTACATCATCCTAATTTGTACAGTTTGTGCAACTTATTCATCTATCTGTGAAAGACTCCATCTCAACTGACTCTAATCATCTAGAAGTTGCTCCCTCTGTGGTCTCTGGAGAGAGCTATTTTCTGAATGATGATTCATCTTACCCAAATATAATTTAAATACTTCACAAATACTAGACATATAACCTGGAGATAGCTCAAGTGGGGTGAAATGCACCTCACCTTTGATGTGTGATCTTGTAGGAGTTTTCAGATGTGTTTATGAAGGTTAAAGGTTTGTCACGTTCTGAAGCGATCAGTTTCCATCTTTCAAGACATTCATGTTTACACAGTTTAATCCTGAATTTCTACTTTCCACAGCTAATCAGTGTGATGACAAGAGACTGGAAAGAAAAGGTAGGGTGTCTTTTTACTTCTTAGAGGACCCTTTCACCTTGTCCTGGTCTAACTTGTCCTTGCTGCTTTCCTGGGCACTGTGTTGCGTGCCATGGGAATTGTGCACCGATAAAAGATTCAATGAAACTCCTCCTCGTAACACAGTACTTGTACTTGTGAGGATGGCAAAGGCCGGCGGTGGTGTTTGAAGGTGAGGTTACTTACTGAGGAGGAGGGAAATAAAGTTTAACCCGCTGTTAAGGGAACAAAGAGGAGTTGAAGCGGGTAAATGATGAGCAGGAGGGAAATGAGACAGCAAGTACTTAACAGAAAGGAGTGATTGAGAGCTCTTAGGAGTGCCAAGGAGCTGGGAGGAAGAGAGGCTTGGAAAGTGGGGTTTGGAGAGCAAGTTCTCATTTCATTGTCATCTCAGGAGTGTTCACTCTGCAGTACTTTTCATTAGAATGTCTTCTGTAATCCGCTTCAACACGTGTAATTTGTGTTGGGGGAGCGATCTGGTTTTATCCTTTTCCTTCTGAGACTGGTGCTATATCCAGTCCTGTGCCTTGAATTAGGTGGTCTCCCTTCATTCATAAAGCTCGAGCTTCCTCTGTAATAACAGTGTTCTTAAGCTGATTCAGATGCATACCTGGACAGTTTATTTTCGGATCCCACGACTGCTTTAAAATGTATCTCAATTGAAACTTGTGCTAGTGCTTAACGGAGTGAGCTTGGTTTTGATTCAATGTCCCCATGATCTCAATCCCAATAGCTTTATTCTTTCTTTTTTTTTTTTTTTAAGTGCACCTTCTATAATAAATTCACAGTCAAAAGAAAATGTGTTAATGCTCTGAACAAAGCAAGCTTTGATTTCATGGTTTAGTAAATCAGTCAAAATTTATCATTGTTGCTAGTTGGTGCTTCCACAAACACAACCTGTAGCAGCCTATATTTTTTTCACTTTGGAAAGCTTTGGAAAGCTCAACTCCCTCACAAACTACCAAAGTCCCATTGATCAAAGCAAGAAAGAGGCAAATCCATTTGTATCAATGACAAATGGATTTAAGATACTATATTTGGATCCTTTTAAAGTAAATAATCTCTATAAAAACTATTTCTGATTTTTAACTGGATTTCCAATATGAATTTTCCACATGTTGTAGAAATCTGAAAATAAATGAGGAGTTAAAGCACTATATATAAAGTAGTTACGTATTGCAGACTCATAGTGTTTTTGTGGAATATCTGTGACCTGCAGGAAAAAAATTAACAATACCAGATCTCATCTGACTTGGTGGTGGAATGGTCGAAACCCTAATTAGTTGGCATAGTGCTGCTGACCACTCGTAATGTCATGTTACTTCAGAATTATGGCTCCCTTGAAGTTAGGCATAACGATTAAGAATTTGCAAAATTGTCTCTTCCTATCTTTACTCTTTTTATTGCCATGAGATGCATATTGGGAAGAAGTGGGCACTAATGGCAGTAAATATGAGTGACCTCACGTACTTGTATTACCGTGGTAGTATACTATCTTTAAAATGATTGGCGGGCTAAATTGTCTTAAGTAAAACTAATAAGGCAATAACTTAGCATAAACTAAGTATTAACGTTTTTCCTCTCTTTAATAGCCAGGGAAAGATAATAAATAAATTTGCGATGTAGCAAAAAAAAAGATGTGGTCCAAGGCCAATCAGAGTAAACTGAAAAATAGATAGGAACATCAGTGGAATTTGGACTTTGGAGGATCTGAGAAAAGGAGAATGGTCAAAATTAGAACTTGAAATAAGAATCAGCTCCATCCCTTTTCAAGTGCAGACTTTTTCCCAAATGTGCATTTAAAGAGTGCAGAGGGCCAGGCAGGGAAGAGAGAGAGCTCAGAATAGAAAGCTTTCTGGTAAATGCAGTATGTACCCAGAGGATATTAGAAAACTTTTGAGTAAACTGTATGATTGTACCCTGGCTGAAAAACATAAGAGCCTGTAATTATGCTGCATTGTATTTATTCACTGATGAATTCTTTTAGCTCTTTATCCCCCATAGGATATCTTTTATTTACAGGTCGCATGGTTTGGGTGTACTGCATTTTTAATACCATTCATAATTTTTTTTTTGGAACCACAATATATATTAGAACAGTATAGCATATAACAGCCACCTTTTTGCCTTTGTGCAGCTAAATAAATAACATATATAATACATATCCATCTCCTATCCATCGCTGAATATATTAAGGCGCATTCACGGTACCGTACTTTTCAACATCTAGCTCTATGATTTAACTCTGCTCTGTACTATTTTTTTATTAAATCAGACAGATTGGTGATCTATTTTGCAGTGCATGGAATGTAAGTAGTCCCTGGTACTCTTCATTCTCTGCACACCCACTGTTCTTTAAGATATTTATTGAAATGGTTGGTGAGGTGCAACAAGCCAGACATAACATTCCCCCTGCCTTTTGTGCGACTACACTGTAATGAAGAATTAATAACAGATTCTTGAAGAATATTAATCATACTTTCACAAGCCAGTAGGGAACAATTTAAGTGCAGGAAAATTAACGTAACGGTCCAGCTCGGAGGCCCATGCAGAAAGTCAGAAAAAGTGGGCACTGCTACAGGGCTTTTCTTCATCTGATGCGGTGAAGCATTAGTGCAACTCGTTGCACAGTCCACTGAGCTGCCTCCGTTCTCAGCAGATCTTGGCCTTCCAAAGTGTTTGAGACCTGTTATAAATCAGCAGCCCTCCTCTGCACAGGTACTCACTGAAAAGCCCTCTCTTCACAGGATGGAGAACAGAGCTAAATGGAAACCATTCAACCCTTTCTGCAAGAATATTCCCCCTTGAGATAAAAAGGTGATCTGACAATCTTCATACGTTAGCACACAAAAAGTCTTGCAGCCAGTGAAATGTTTACTTCTGATATTTTCAAAATTAAATATTTTTGATATCTTCAAAATATTTCATTGCAAGCTTCATATCATCTCACAAGTCACAGATGATAGGACAAGGGGTAATGGCTTCAA
>BJBW01004669.1:0-23919 GCA_004320125.1 Scolopax mira | reverse complement strand
GAGGTGGTTGAGACACCATCCCTGGAGGTGTTCAAGAGAGGAGTTGACATGGTGCTTGGGGATATGGATTAGTGTTGGGTTGGTGTTGTTTTGGGTGTGGTGTGTAGTTTGTGTGGGGTTTTTTGTTTGTTTGTAGGAGTGGGTTTTTTGGTGGGTTTTATTTTTCATTATTTGGACTAGATGATCTTAAAAGGTCCCTTCCAACCTTGGTGATTCTGTGAGATTCTGTGATTCTTTTTAATTTTATATTTCATCTTTTTGGAAATAGATGTGAAATTTAAATTTCAGAGTGAAAATTAGTTTTAAGCAAACCTCCCTTTGGGACTTCTCATCCCAAAAGACATCAAATGAACATTCTGGTTATTCTAAAAAAATTTTCCAACGTTTTTCCAGGTCTGGAGAATCACCTGAAACCTCTTCATTCTGGAAGGCACCTAGAGGGTGCCATTCTAGAGGGAAAAAACAAAATTCTGTCAGCAGTGGTGTACTAGCCAGAGGGCAAATTTCCCAATGAGGCTTTACAATACCATGTTTTCTCGATGTGAGAAACTACTGCTAATTTTGCAGTAGTTAGTGCCTTCCATTTTTGCAAAATACAGGGTCAGAAGTTGACCCTGCAAAACATCTTTAATGAAAATTTATAACAATTTGAGTATAACCTGTAAAAGAATTAATTTTTCAGATTATCTTAAAATACTACACAAAGGGTAATCATGTTAAAAGAATACTATTAATTAGGCACTGTGTTAAAATGAAAAAGGCTTTATGAAAAAGACTACAGTGTTTCACTGTGGTCTTGGTTTTTAATCAGGATAAACATATCAGGAAGAGTTATATATTTTTAGTAAGCTCACTGTTAAGAAATTTTACTAAAGCAAGACTACATCTTGGCCCCACAGTTAAGCACAGAAATGACTGACTACTCAGAGAGGGGTGGGGGGCTACTTGTGAAAGTGGTGATTATTTTAGGGAAAAATCTCCCAGTCGTAGCCCAATTAGGGGTTGTCTCACAGCTATGTTGAATAGCAAAGGCTCCAGTGAAGCGGTCATGAAAAATCTGTCAGGTTTCCAAATCAATCTTTTGTTATCCCCAATGAATTGTTGGTTGTTCTCTAATGCAAAGCATGTTTGGTGTGTGTAACTTCTCTTGGCCAGCTGCTTGCTCGAGTGAGTAACTGGGTACTGCTGCTGCGTGCTGGGATGCTCTGCCTTACCCCACTGAGCTGTGCCAGTGGCTCCTGCTGGTTTTTCGGGTAGGTGGGATGCTCGTGGCATGTTCACACTCACTGGGGCTCAGCCCTTCTCTTCTTCCAGCTCACCCTGCATGCTTCCTGTTGTATTAAATGCTAAGGACAACAGCCCTGTCTTTGCACTTAGTCTGTTGAGAAGCTTAGCCTTTCTGACAAACTCTAAGTGCTTATAAAACTGAACTGAGCCAACGAGGATGTGCTGTGGCTCAGAGGGGTGGTGGGTGTGAAGACCTGCATTAAGCCGGCTGAACCTGGCAACACTTTTCCCCACCATCTTTTGGCGGGGCGTGTGTGGGGTGTCCCTCTATCCTGAATTTGGTGACAGTGTTATCACAAAACACAGACTCTGGTGATTCTTCATCCCTAGTCAGTCAGCTAAAAGAGACCTTTTGCCTCACTTACTAAAAAAGGTGGCAGATTTGGCATGAGTCCTTGGAAAAAGCCCACAAATAATACAGTTTCTGGAGTCTCCAAGACCTTTCAGATTGCTCTGACTCTTGCTTAAATATGGGGATGAGGATATGAGAGCATTATACCCTGTTCTCTCCTTCCTCAATTCACTTCTTTAGGTACACGTGACGTTGCTACCCCAGGTTAAATCTCCAGAGATCACACAAGAAATGGAAAAGACTCATTTTGGTCTTTTTGCCCTTGCTTTAGGGCAGGAGCATCTATTTTCTGAAGTATTCAAATATTTCTTCTGAATCTGCGTGCTGGATATAGATTTATTTTTTTATATAACTTTCAGGCGAAGGAGGGATGACTTCTCATGTTCAAAGTAGTAATCAAAATGCAGTCTCTGAATTCAAGCTCTGATGTAAACGCTACAAAAAATCCCAATCAGCTCCTAGAGCAATTTCATAAGGGCACACAAGGAACACCTTGATTAAAACAGTGGTCTACTGAGCCTACTTTCTAACTGCTTCTCATTGTATTAATTCAAAGTTTTTCTCTTATTGGAAAATTAAGTAGCAGGTGTAGTTTTAATGAACTGTAGCAGACTGGATTTAGTGGTGTGGTAAATAGGTTGTGATATTCATTTCCAATTAAAGTTCTTTTGCAAAGATCAATGAAGCACATTCTCATAAATTGAATCACAGTAAACTAATAAACAAATTTCTTTCAGCCTGCTGATGGCAAATTCTTATTTCCTTAACATGTTAGATCACATCGTGGTATTAATTATATGATGTATGAGCAACAAAGAAGCAATTATTTATTCAGGAATAATTTTATATTTATTTTTGCCTTGGACTTAGCTTTATAGATAATTCCATACCTATAGGTAAGGAATGTTAGGCATTAGAAAAAAATGAAATTTCATTTTTAATGCTTGAATTCTGTATGTCATCCAAAAAGATTTTAAAAATCTTGTTAATGAATGTGCTGCATTATTTGTTTTGCTGATTAAAAGGGCCACTAAATCTGGAAGGGTGTACCATAACCTTTAAACTCAATTACTATAGGAGACATTAGCATTAGTAGCAACAGTGTTCATGAATAATAAAGCATAGGCTTAATTCTGCACTGTAAACACACTGCTATATTAATTTAAAAAAATTAAGATATTAATTTACCAATATTAAATGTCAGCAGTATATTCTTAGCATATAGTAATGGTGTGACAGTTTATTGGGATGCTACTCTCACTATGTAAGAATACATTTTGGTGCTGAACAGAGCACTGATCGTTGATTGAGGTCCCTGGGGGGATACCAGCACATAGACTAGGATAATAAAAATGATAAAATAAAGCTCTCGCTGTATAATAATGTAATTTCTTGATATCCTGTCATTATTGTAGACATGTGAGATGCCTATCAAAATGGATTAAACATCCCAGAAGGAGCTTTTTTTAGGCTTCCACTACACGAGGTTACATAAGCTAAGCTTGGGTTTGGAAGGCCAAACTCTCTAAGGCCCCTTTTTAAGCTGGCGGAGACAGATCGTTTTTTCTGGAGGCCATTCAAAGCCCTGAGGTTAGACTTCTCTGGCATGTTAACTGGAGAGGCTCATCTCTTACCTTCAGCTACAGAGAGAAGCGAGAGAGCAGGCTGAAGATTATCTGTGAATATCTTCTATGTATGAAATGGGAATTTTTGAATCTTTGTCTGAAAAGATAGTTTTAAGTCTGGACATGCTCATTGTCTGCAGTCTTCTTCGCTGTACTAATGCACCCACAACATCTTTTCCTTCCATGTAAGAGAAGCTGCTGCTTTATTAGACAAAAAACAAGAGGAAATGGCCTCAAGTTGCCCCAGGGGAGGTTCAGATTGGAGATTAGGAAAAATTTTTACACTGAAAGGGTTATAAAGCCTTGGAATAGGCTGCCCAGAAAAGTGGTAGAGGTACTATCCCTGGAGGTTTTCAAAAGATGAGTTGACATAGTGCTTAGTGACATAGTTTAGTGATGTGGGGGGTTCTTTTGTATGGTTCTCATTTTGGTTTTGTTTTTTTTAAGCAGAGTTAGGTTGATGGTTGGACTAGGTGGTCTTAAAGGTCCCTTCCAACCTAGACAACTCTGTGATTCTATGATTTGGGATCTTTACTTGATTCTGATTTTCCCATCTGCTGTTTATTTCAGGCTAAGTTTATTGCAAATGACTGACTGCTCCTCATTAATAGTATTGAAATGCATCCTGTAAGGACTTTCTCAGGTTCTGCAGAGCTACCTAAGAGTTTGCATGTGGAAAACTGTCTTTTCCTGCCTTGGACTGGCAGCAACTTTGGAGGAATCAACTTCTGATAAGATGAAAACCTTGTGGTTGCCTTTGTCTCATTTCTAATGCAAAACATGTCTTGAAATTTTTGCAGTCAGCCAAAAATCTTTTTCAGGCTTAAATATAGTTATTGTGTAAGTGCAGGCTATCTGGAAATCCAGCATTTATTTTCCTTATGAGACCAGAGCAAGAGATAAAAGGGAAAGATTTAGGTCACGTAAAAGGGAAAATAAAGTGGCTGGTAACTTTTGTGTAGCTCACTCGTGTGTCTCTCTGTCTGTGCTGCCCTTGTCCTTGGGTTCCTTGTGTTTGTCTAGGAGGTGAACTGTAAAGTACAATCACAGTCATTTTCTTGATCTTCAGTCCTCTGGCAGATAGCCGCAATTCTCTGGTGGTAACATATTTTCTGTTCTTACTGATCTTTTTACAAAAGCTTCCATAAAAGTGATTATTCTGTTTGAGTCATAGCATTAGGTTTCTTGTTGGGGGAAGGGGAATGAAATAACAGAAATCTGACTGTAATTATAAATCATTAGGTTTGCACTATGTGGCAGTTTCCAGAGTGGAGATGGAACCTGTATCTGGATGTGCCAAAGTCCTACTGGTGATGCAGGGTGGCCGTGGTCACAGTGTAGTGCCAGCTAGTCCCTTTAAGGCAAGCAGAACTCCTTCCCACTTCACATCAGGCAGAGTCTGTCTTAGGTCCTAGCTCTGCCTTAGGTCTTTTCTGAGCCTTTTACAGAAGTCTGGAAGTCGTGATTCTTCCAAACAAGCAAAAACTCATGTTAACTTCAAGCTGTGGATTTCTTTGCTTGGCATGTAATTGCTTGGTCCCTTCAGCTTGTGCAGCATCAGAGATGGCTCCAGGCAGCAGTTCATACACATCCCCTAGAAGTTTCTCTGTTGCAGCTCTGCGTTGTACCTCGGTATTGCCCAGTAAGTTTTATGAATGAGTATGAGTTAGTTGGGATCAGAAGTGCTAGTATTAATCAAATACTAGCCAAAGATACTCTAACCACTGTGAAGCACCTTTCCATCTCATACCCTTGATTTTTCTATTCAGTTAATAAGTTTGGAAACAGAAGAAAAGCAACCATTCCAATAGCACAACAGACTTGAGATGGGAGGAAAATTAATCTGCAGCTTAACAGGCTGAAAGAACTTACTGTAGTGCAAAATAAGGTTTGCAATATGATGAATTGCTTGTGTTGTGTGGAATGGGACATGAGATGCAAGTTCAAACATGATTTTCCTGAGAGAGTGGAGTTTGACTCGAGTTTATTTGATATCATCATCCAGCATCCCTCCTCTGCAGAGAACATCATCAGACCCAGCACTTGTGTAACCTTTAAATGGGGTGAGTTAGAAGGCATATGGATGTGTGGCTGGCTGGATGTAAATTTTTACGCTGAAATTTGTAGAAAGTCTATATCTATAAAGCTAAATAGTTAAGGAGTTTACTTAATGCATATACTTGTTTGTGTCACCTCGGTTTTTACACAAGGAGGAATTTGCTGATTTTGATCAGTGACCTAGTTAGGTTTCCCACCAACTTCACTACAACACACAATAGAAAAAAATATGTATCTTGGCTTCACTGAAGTCAATGATAACGTTCCCACCAGTGTAATAGGACAAGGACTTCTGCCTAGATCCTCAGGAGAGAGGATAAGACAAATTTCTATATTAATATATTTTTTTCTCAAATGTTGAAAATAAGTATCAGAACTATATGTTGGTAAAAAAAATCAATTGTTACTGGAAATACTAATGTATCTTCACATATGAAATCATTATTTTTGATTCATAAAAGGTCCAAATTATTAGCATACAACATCAGTCTTCACCTCATGAGAGCTGTTGTGCTGGTAGAAGAGGAAGGCATGTGTCCTCTCTGAAAGTAGGGCACCTCTTGGTAAATCTTCCTATGATCTGTACTAACAGAACAGCAAGTTTCCTTACTTGCTCCCAACCCTTCCCAAACGTTTTTCCACAGTCATCTTAGTTACATTGCCGTATTTCAAAGTTAAACATTTTATCTCTGGCCTGAATTAGCATGCCCAGTCATGGATAAAATAGAGGTGGAGAGAATCATAGAATCATCTGGGCTGGAAGGGACCTTCAAAGGTCATCTAGTCCAACCCCCCTGCAGTCACAGGGACACCTCCAACTAGACCAGGTTGCCCAGAATGTATGTGCTAAAAGCTTGTGTAGGTTCAAATCAGCTGGACAGACTCACTAAAGAAAAATCCAGTGTGGGCTGTTAAATATAACCAGACTGCTCCGTCTCAGGAAAGCTGTACATTTATGACAGTCAGAAAACTACTCTGAGAAGGTATCACTACGTTCCTGCCCTGTTATTATACTCTTTCCCAGGTAGGGAGATTTAGATTGAATGGACTTTTCACCCTATCTGTATGGATTTTCTTATATTCTTAGATTTTTATCTATTATACTATTCAGATCCCTGCTTAAAATTCACTTCAGATGGTTTTTTTCTTCCTTCTTTTCATGTTCTTCTCATCTTATGCAACCTTTGTATGGATAATATCTTTTATGACTCTAAAGCCTGATGTAAAACTATTATGCCAAAGTTTTTTTTAATCTTAAAAATAGTTCAAGGTATCTAACAAACTGGGGAATACTTGCAAAAATGGAAATTACCCGTGGAGAGATTTGTTTATAAATTTAGGCTTCTCTGTTCTCTTGGGTGATTTGAATGATTCCAGCTTACACAGAGTTTGAGGGCTTCGATCACCAGGTAATGATGTGGTTAACAGAAGATTGGATTTCCTGTGAGAAGCAATTACCTTGATTGATAAGAAAATTTGAGAAAATTCATTCAAGTCTTAATGAGACTGACAAGGTCATGGTTGAGCCAGGCATCCACCTTGAATAGATAAGGTTATGTGTTTAGAAGAAGTAATCCAAAGACAATAAGCTCCTCAAAAAATGGATCATTTTTATCTATGCTGAGATGATGAATGAAAACATTAGACTTGTGCCTGTGACAGAGAGTCTGGGGTGTGAAGATCAGGAGAGATTCTTCACAAAGTCATTTATAGCACTAGTATTGCTGCTGTCCCTTTCTTATACCATTAAAAAGAATATAAAAATGACTTTCAGAATCTTTGTGGCCTCAAAAATCATCCCAGACCTTTATCTTACAACTCTGTGAGGTGTTTTGTCTGTCAAGAAAACTGGAGGTCATAAGAGAAGGGATATCATTCCTGACTGCGAGCTCATCTCCTGCTATCCACAGCGGGGTCCCTTAGGGCTGTCAGCAAAGCCAAAAACGCTTTTTAAATTCATGAATCCTAGCTCTCTCTTAGCCTGAGTAAAAAAAAAAAAAAAAAATAAAATATTGCTAAGATAACTAAATAAGACATTAAAAGGAGACCGAAATAGATGGGAAAAGGTGATGATGTATTATTTCAAACATGCTGTGAGTCATTTCTGGAAAAATTCATTTAGAAACTACATGTGTGTGTATCTTGAAGTGATGTGGTAGATTTTATTTTGTTTTCTCTTGCAAGTGGTAAAAAGTGGACATGGGCAGTAGAAACAGTAACTAATACTTTTTAGTGTACTTTAAATATGAGTACCACATGAAAAGTAAAACCTGTGCTTTAGTCCTTATCGCAAATCTAATTATATCGTGTACCTCTGCCTATTTTTTTATTGATGTATCATAAGTATTGGGACCAACTAATTTAGAAATTTCTAACTATATCTCATCATAACTCCTGGCTCATTTTCACTATTTTTTAATATTTACTTGTGGATAGTGATTCCAACATACAGTAGTCTTTTAAAGGCATGTGGCTTTCCCCCTTGGAGTTTGTTTAGCTCCTCTTAAAAGGCAGAAAAAATCCGTTTATTAGTTATGCGAGATCCTTACAAGCAGCATACCAAAAAAAGGCACTTGAAACTTACTTTGGAAGAGTTGTATCATTCTGTTTCAGAAAAGTGTGTTAATAAGAGCTTATTTGCTTATATAATGTTTTTTAAAGCATTTGCATGTCGTGGGAGTAAATACGTGAATGGGAAAATAATTGAAAATGGAGTAAGAGTTGTACTTACTCAGTATTTAGTCTACATTGGACTGTAGGCGCTTTTCTGTATACTTCATTCAGTTTTCATTTAATAGATCACCCCAGAATGCAAGGAAGGTACACGTGCATTCATTCTTCTGCAGTGTTTGTGAATGTGTGCACAGAAACATGCAGCTCCTGACCCACAGCAGGTAGACTAATCCTACTTTCACTGAGCCAACGCCAAGTATCTGCCCCTTAATTTTCTATTCATTTCACTGTTTTTACAATTACACTGAGTAAAAAGGATTCTCTGCTCACCACAGCAGGATTTCTGAATCATTTCTACAGAACTCCATTATGCTTTTACAGAACACCTTTAATTTCATCTCTAATAAATTTGCAAAAATCTCCTAGAAAGCCTAAACTATGCCTTTGAGGCAGTGGTTCTATTTTCAGGTTTCAGAAAATAAAGTAGTGAAACTACTCATACTTTATAGAATTTGTTTGTATTGTTATCAGTTACCCTGCGTGAAAACACACTTCGAATGCAATAGATGCAATGCCCTTAGTTTGGAAGGATCCTACTGCCCTCTTAATTTTAATTGGAAAATTAAATTATGAGTAGTTCTACAGTCAGTGGACAGGATTCTAACCTAATGTAACAGCTTTTAATACCAGAGCATAATACATAATGCAGGTAGAAAATTTAAAATTCTGTGGAATTTTTTCTTGTGATGCAAATAACCCTTTTTTAACATTTACTTGTTGGTTTTGCATTTCTAATGGAGTTGTTTTTTCAGCAATAAGAGTGAAGGGGTGTCCTCATTGACAGATAAGTTACTTTGGCAGAAGGAGATTTTTGAGAAGGAGATTCATGGGAGAGGAGTGTGTTGGATAGATGCAAAGGCACCATGCTCACAGGGCAGTTGCCTAGGCTTCCTGATGGAGGCTGAAACTTCTTTCTTGACTCAATGGCCTTATGATTTCTCCTTTTTTTCAGGTTAAGACTGTTGATGTCATTTTTCTTCCTTGTCCGTTGGTAGAAGCTGCACTCCTTTCTCTTACCCACACTGCTGTTCTGGTTAACTTGGTTACAAAACCCAGCAAATCTCTGTTTCTTCTATATGAAAACTCCCTAATTACAAATTGTTGCAGGCACTGAGACCTTTAGTGTTGTAGCTGTGTTTCACCAGTGACGAGCATGGGACATAACTATGGACATATAACCAAATCTTAAAGGCTTGATGTAATGAGATGTCCAACATATTCTTAGCTGAGCTTAGAAGACTGTGATTCCCTTAGAGTTTTCTTCCTGAATTATCAAAATGGTGTTAATAATTATGTCTTTTGCTTCTTGCTGAGTGTCTGCAACAAGTGTAGAGTGCTTAACTATCCCATACATCATGGTGTTTCCCTCCCCAATGCAAATCTACTTGGAAGTTTAGTTCTTAACATAAAACATTACTGAGACATCATGTATGGATGTTGTCATCCCTTAAGATTTGATTTTCCAATGCTAGCCAGCTTAAAATATTTCTTGCAGTTCTCAGCTGAGATGAAGGTATTGAAGTCTTCCAAGAAGCATTCCTATGCTGTTGTATCTTATATTGAGGCTGTGGTTTCTGGTTATTTATTCTGTTGTTAGATTTTGACATTGAAGGTGCCTAGAGCTTTAGATAAGCAAATTCATCAGACTGGGTCACGCATAACAACCCAGCACTTTTTTGCTCAAATTTAGAGGTATGTTGCAGAGGTCATTAATTTTTATGCAGTTTGCGGGTTGTGATTCTTGATGCATTCATTAGGGAGAGCATCTTGGGGGGGGGGGAGAAAATCAGACAAGAGCAAGTCAATTTGTCTTCCTTTATTGATGGCAAAACCATGAATCTCCTTGAGCTGAAGATCTGCCTTGGACTGATGCCATGTTGAACCTAAGCTCTCTGAAAAAAGGTTCCTTCTTTTCTCAGGGTTGAAAGACAGTAATTTTCTGTTGTTCTTCTTAGTGTCTGGCCTTTCCTCTGCAGAAGAGGAAAACAGGTTAAGTCAGTGACAGATGTGAAGTCATCAGATCTCCAGAACTTTGTCACCTAGTCATTCAGCTTCATGTGATACTAATTTAGAGATGACACAAACCAAGAGATAGGTTGCATGCTAGTGAGTGGCTGCATTGATAAAAGAAAGAGAATAGCAGCCTGTTGGGGAAGTAATTAATGAAAGAACCATAGCAATAATAAGCTATCTGCCCTTCTGATCTCTCTCAGTATGGTGAGGAACGTGCTTAACTTTTCACATATGGATAGCCTCTTGGAAGTAATTTCTTTACTGGAAGTAGATGAAAATATTTACATACTGAAAATGTATATACCTTTAGTTATGTTCTAGATAAATATTTCCTCCTACCTCTGTATATGTTCTTGAGTGTCTTTCAAAACCTGTGACTCTTTATCCCTGCTACCTGGCAATTTGCACATACATAGAAAGAGTCATTTGTGTTTCTTGCTTTGTGAAGAAGAGGAGAGCTTGTAATGCTGTAATGAAAACACCAGTAGAGCAGAATGTCCCCCCCTTCCCAAAGAGAATAATTTAATTAGCATAAGTCCTCCTTGTTCTGGAGGGAAGAGAGATACAGCTCCCAGGTTTTGCAGGGGAGGGGAAAGGACTTGAGAGATTTGTAAATTATTTTATCCATCATGAAACAAAGAATATTCATAAAGTAGAAGGAGGAAATTGCTTTGGATTGGGAATGGTTCATTCTGGCAGACCAGACTGGCAGAGGGGAAGAAGACATTTTCCTCATGTGTTCATGTATGTTGAAGAGTTCTGCAAAAGCTTTTCCCTCTCTCTTTTATGAAGTGGCTGATGCCAGAAGTTTAAGATGAATAAAATTTTCTGAGACATCATTTTGGGGTGGGCTCGTGCAAATCACATGAAGTTTAACCAAGCTAAGTGCAGGATCCTGCACCTGGGACCAGGTGCCTGTGACAATCCCAGGCACAAATACAGGTTGGGTGCAGAATGGCTGGAGAGCAGCCCTGAGGAGAAGGTCTTGGGAGTGCTTGTGGATGAGAAGCTCAATGTGAGCCAGCAGTGTGTACTGGCAGCCCAGAGAGCCAACCATGTCCTGGGCTGCGTCAAGAGAAGTGTGGCTAGCAGGTCATGGGAGATGATTCTGCCCCTCTATTCTGCACTTGTGAGACCCCCACCTGGAGCACTGTGTCCAACTTTAGAGTCCTCAACACAGGAAGGACATGGATCTGCTGGAACGGGTCCAACGGAGGGCCATGAGGATGATCAGAGGGCTGGAGACAGGCTGAGAGAGCTGGGGTTGTTCAGCCTGGAGAAGAGAAGGCTCCAGGGAGACCTTATAACTGCCATTCAATATCTGAAGGGAGCTACAGGAGAGCTGGGGAGGGACTCTTTGTCTGGGAGTCTAGTGATGGGACAAGGGGCAATGGTTTTAAATTGGAAGTGGGGAGACTTAGATTAGATACGAGAAAGAAATTCTTGCCTGTGAGGGTGATGAGGCACTGGAACAGGTTGCCTAGAGAAGTCGTGGAAGCCCCATACCTGGAGGGGTTCAAGGCCAGGCTGGATGGGGCTTTGAGCAACATGGTCTAGTGAGAGGTGTCCCTGCCCATGGCAGATAGTTTGGAACTAGATGATATTTAAGGTCCCTTCCAGTCCAAACCATTCTATGATTTTCGAGTTTGGTAGAGTTCCTGTTTTCTTGATCTTTCTCCTTCTCCATCTCCTTCTGACCAGCTGTCAGCTACAATGTTCAATTTGGTCTCCAACTAGATTAAGTTGAGTTGGTTTGGGAGAGGGGAAGACAAGGGTTAATCAAATTGTATTTCTATTGCTTGTTTAACCTTTAAAATCAGAACATTATAGGCTATGAGGGATTTGAAATGAAACTTCCATTCAGATTACCGTGACAGCTTCAACTTGACTTGACTTTACAAGGATTTAAAATCAAAAGAGTTTTCAGTTTTTTGGAAATCATGCAGTGCCCATTTTTAGCTTAAACCCCAGGGATAATTTTTCATTGTTCTTGATAGGAACTCTTTTGGCACTGTCAGCCTTGCTACGTTAGCATTCATCCAAGCTTTCTAGTTAATGTTTTCTTTACTATCAAGAACTGTTGCAATCCAGGTTAACCTTTTAGAGGGTTTGTCACAATGCACAGAGCAAGTAAACAGACATCAAACTCATCACACCAGATTGAGGAGATTGGTTGTCAGTTGTCTGGGAATACCTGCTGCCTGGCATTATTCTTTACAGTGTAATTCCATTCTTATTAAAATAATTCATAGGCAAAGACCTTGATACTATATATTAATTATCATAGTTGTAAAATACTCCAGGCAGGCGACTTTCCTCTCTCTTTTCCACTGAGTATTTCTACAACCTATTTTTGTAAAGTGAACCACTTAGCTGAAATAAAAATTTAGTTTAATATAGACAACCAAAGGAATAAAGAAGTTATCATAACTGTGGCGGTGTGCTCTCCCTGTTCCCCCAATGGCTCCTGCCTGGGCCTTGGCCACCATGGCCATCACAACAGCAGCTGTGATAACTTGCACCTGGACTTTGGGGGATGGCTGGCAGCATAGTCAAAATACTGTCTGGAGTGGGGACCTAGACATTTTATTCTCATGAGAATATGACTCTAGGTCAATTACCTTACTCTATAAATAGGGGACAGCCCCAGAGCCCTTGGAACTCTCCTGTATGGCAGTAGTTGCACACCAGGATCTCCCCTTTTTGTGAGGACACTCGCTTAAGGTTCTGTTCCTCGAGGCTGAGAGATTCCTTGCTGCAACAGATTCTCAGTAAGTGACTGAAAGCATACTAAACTTTGAAATCTTAGCTAAGTAATATAAAGGGTAGATATATATAATCCTTTAGACATAAACCATTGACCAGGTCTGGGACTAGGTTTGGATCCAACTGCACCTAGACTCCTCTCTGAGAAGGAGTTTAGAAAGCCAGGGGGTCCTTTCTGAACCTCCTGACTCAACAGGAGGGTCTCCCCGACAGCTTGTCTGACCCTGTCCTCTCTGCAGTAAATAATAGAGTGTACCCTGACATTGAATCTTGTAAAACACTATCGCATTTACTACTGGTTTTATTGCACTTATTGCTGATTTTGTTAAATCACTGTTTTGCCTTATTAAATATTTCACTACTTCACTCTATCTAGTGCAGTCAATCACTCCCTCCACGACAATAACACATCAGAGGAATGGTTGGTCTGCAGTTACTAAGGTTCTTGCCTTTGACAGGAGCCAAGATGAGATGCTTCAGAAAATGGTTTAAAACCCCTGTGATGGATAATTCAGCAATAATATATCAGGGGGGGTTAGGGGGACTAGGTTGTTCTGGCCAACCTTGTGCAGATAGCAACCGCTGTATGTCCTGAAGTATGATGGTCAAAATCCCTTAAACACTCAAACAACACACCTACCATGACTGCTTGTAGAAACTTACTGGGTCATTTAAATGCCACGTTTCTCATTTCAGTGAGCATGTGAATTTATAGAATCATAAAATTGTTTGGGTTGGAAGGGACCTTAAAGATCATTGAGTTTCATCCCCCATGCAATGGGCAGGGACACCTCCCGCCAGACCAGACCGGACCCCATCCAGTCTGGCCTTGAACATTTGCAGGGATGGGGTAGCAACAGCTTCTCTGGGCAACCTCTTCCAGTGCCTCACCACCCTCACAGGAAATAATTTTTTCCTAATAACTAATCTAAATCTCCCCTCTTTCAGTTTAAAACCATTACCCTTCATCCTATCACTGTACTCACTCATAAAGAGTCCTTCCCTGTCTCTCCTGTCTTTAGATACAGAAAGGCTGCTATAAGGTCTTCCCAGACCCTTGTCTTCTCCATGCTGAACAACCCCAACTCTCTCAGCCTGTCCTTGAGAGGTGCTCATCCTGTCCAGGAGAGGTGCTCCAGCCCTCTCATCATCTTCATGGCTGTTCATTAGACCTGTTCCAACAGGTCCATGTCCTTCCTCTGTTAAGGACTCCAAAGTTGGACACAGTGCTCCAGGTGGAGTCTCACCAAAACAGAGTAGAGGGGCAGAATCACCTCCCTCGACCTGCTGGCCATACTTCTTTGAATGCAGCCCAGGATGCAGTTGGCTTTCTGGGCTGCCAGCACACATTTCCAGCTCACATTGAGCTTTTCATCCACCAGCACCTCCAATCCCTTCTCCTTAGAGCTGCTCTCAATCCATTCTCCTTCCCAGCCTGTATTGCTGCTTGGCATTGCTATGAACCCAGGTGCAGGACCTTGCACTTCTCTGAAGCTTCATTTTTCCCACCATTGTACTTTCTGATTTATTTACCCCATATACCTCTTCCCAGTCCATTTTTTTTCTGTCTCCATGTAGGGAGTTTATGCTCATTTGAATAAGAGTCTTCTGTCTTGCAGCTTCCTGCAGATGCTTTTGAGCCCTTGACAAGTCTCTTCAGTGCCACAGCAGAAAGGCACTCTCATCCATCGTTGGTGCTGTAGATCCTGTCAGCAACAGCAGCCTGTGCTGCCAGGATACTACAGAACATAAATCTGTTGGCAGTGACAGATCTTCCATGGCCTCTCCAATCTGCAGCTATCAGAAACACAGCTCTGGATAACGGCCATTCTTTCATTTAATATTTGGATGGCTGGTTTGATTCCTGTCTACCGAGAAGCAGTAGTTGTTGTAAATTGCCTGGAAAACCTCCTCTCTTCCAGTGTGGACATGAGATTTCAAACATTGTCTTTAAAAAGAGAAGTTAGATTGTATTTTTGAAGTGTCCTTACAGAGAAGTATGCAGTGCCTGACAGGTCTTTATTGTGGTTTTTAAATGAATATACAGTGAGGACACCTGGACAAATTTGTGTAGGATCCTGTCTGTGTTTCAAATGCACATGTTAACAGGAATTTTGCATGCAAAAGGACTGTGAGATGAGAACTGTGAGCAAACCTGCCTTCCAGACATGTTTTTCCCAAGTATTCTGCAGCCAGCTTTATGTTCACATACCAGGTTACTTAATGTAAATGAATGAGAATATGCACTAATTTGCCGTGCAGCAGTAGTTCACCTTTTCTTCCTCTCAGGAGGAAAACCTTGGCTTTCTATTTCATGTTGTCGAGGTTCCAGATGAGCTGAAATACATATGAGAGGAATTGGAACTTGATTCTCCTTCTTACACTGGTGCTACACTAGTTTGACACTGCTGAAAATCAGCAGTATAGTGATGTAAGAGCTGAACATATCTGCATGGGATGGGCTGACGTCTTTTCATCACTGAAACCCTGAGATGAGGTTCTAAGCTCAGGGGTCCTTCTGGTACAATACGAGACCTCCTTGCCCTCTACAGGTCCCTGAAAGGAGAGTGTAGAGAGGTGGGGGTTGGCCTCTTGTCCTCCCAAAGGAATCATGACAGGAGCAGAGGAAATGGTCTGAAGTTGGGGCAGGGGAGGTTTAGATTAGATATCAGGAAGAATGACTTCCCTGAGAGGGTGGTGAGGCACTGGAACAGCCTGCCCAGGGAGATGGTGGAGTCACCATCCCTGGAGGGACTTAAGAAATGTGTAGAGGTGGCACTTCAGGGCATGCTCTAGTGCCCGGGATTGTGGGGGTCTTTTGTGTGTGTGTGGTTGGACTCGGTGATCTCAGAGGTCCTTTCCAACCATGACAGATCTGTGATCTTGTCACACAGCCATGGGACTAGATCCTGAAACCAAGGATCTATTCTCCCCCCTAAGATGGACTCAGAATGAGCACTGTTAAATTAATTTGGCGCTAGAATAGATTAAATAAAAATATTGACCTTTTTTGGTTTTAACCATCATATTAGTCTAGGAGGATAACTGCCTAAATAAAAGCTGAGGTCTGTTGCATTAATTATGTTTTCTGCTGGCAATATTACAATTAAAAGAATGACCTTCTTAAATCTGATCTTAATAGAAATCCCCCTGATGTTTTTAATGATTTCTTTATTAGAGTTCTTATCCTGCCATAAGATGCTTTTGTTACTCAGTAATTACACATGATTAAAATATTGCGTTATGCGATATTTTATGCTGTAGTAGAGCTGTAGATTGAGCTTCTTTAAGGCAACATTTATAGCTGCCTTTCCTCCCTCACACCCACTTTGTTCATTTTGTGCTCTTTCCAGGGTCAAGCATATCTCAGTACAGAACCTATTTACAGTTTAGAGGTGTGTTTTTTCATAGTAAGTGTTACCACCCGAATTTTTCTTTGAAAACTAATAGCATAATGTAATTCAAGGAAAGGTGTGCTGCAACTGATGGCAGGATTTTCTGCAAGGTCAGTAGTTCACTTTTGTGCACTGTACTTGACCCTAAAAGGATGATTTTATCCTTCCATCATAAACAAACAGTGGAAAATATTTTTACTTGCATTGTTTACTTGAGAAGTGGGGGAAAAAACATGCCCGGCTTTCTTCATCTTTGCTTTTGAATGCTCCTTTTCTTTTTTTATGGTAAGTTTGGCATTCTTCAGTTTCTATTCCAAAGCAAGTTTCTTTAAAGCGTCATGCATTTTCTGCATTTAGTGGACTATAAATTAAAGGATTAAGAAACTCTAATATTCAGAGCTAGATTAACATTTCCGTTTACAATGGAAAGAGAATCTGTGTTTATTATGTTGAATAAAATGTAGATTTAACCAGCCAACCAGCAAAGCCACCTTTGCTGGCATTTGACCTGTCAGTGAAATTCAGTCCTGTACGTGCTTCTCTCCCCCATTCTTCTTGCAGAAATGGTCAGAGAAATCATCAACTGCTGAGTCAGTTGAGTTCTGTTGATTTATTAAGAAAAAACAAAACACCCAAGCCATTTTGCAGCTTGCTCTGAGTTTTTTTGACCATCTTTCAAGTTGATTCTTGGTAATTTTTGGACAGCTGATGCAAGTAATCTGGATCTCCCGTCTTAGCTTCAATTTGATTGACCAAGATAACCTTCTAGAAAGGAAAAAAAAACCATACCAAAATTGCAAAAGAAAAGAAAATTAATGAAAACATTTAAGCCCAGTACTGCCCAAACTGCAGTTATAGCAAAAGCTGTCAACAAGCCCTCTGACTGAAGGTTGAGGGGGAAGAGCAGCCCTGCAATCTCCCAGCACATCTGTTTGCGGCTACGCAGTTGCCTGGTGTCCTGGACAAAGACTTAATTGAAGTAAACAGAGGCTTTACCCTGTCACAAACTGACATTACCTCAAAGTCAGGCTGTTTCTCTGAAGGTTGCCACTCCACACTCCCAGGTTTTAGTTTGCTGGGCTGATATCAAAGGCAGTTCCCACCAAACGTGCTTGTAATGAAAATACATTGAAAAGTGCGAAAAGTTTAGAATAGTGGCTTTTCCCTATGAAATTATCATATTTTACAAAGCAGATGATTCTTATCAAGAGCATTCTGGAAAGCCACTAAGAAACAGATCTATTCCTTAAAAAAAATCTGCCTTTTCATTAAATAGTAGTAGTCAGGAAAGCTAGCTTCAATGCAGATCATTGCCTGCTACTATCTTGTGCCCATCACAGATGGCAGGAGGCACATTTGGGACCATTAATAACAGAAGCTGTCAGCTTCTGTTTTAATGATATAACCATGCTGCTGCCTCTAAACAGAAAATAACATGATTTGTGTAGCAAAAACTATTGCTCAGTGATAGGGATGTCATCATTTGTCATCTCTGTTTTCTTTCTAAGGGAGCTATTCAGGAAACTGGCAGTGCTTTAAACTACTACCAACTACCAGTTGCTTTAACTTCAACCACGATGCAAAGCCAGCGTTTGTTTTTCCTGGGACTGATTGGTTCTTCTGAAATACATATAAGCTACATGTGTGTGTTCGGTCAGTGAGATCCACCATTAGATATTTGTAATTTTTCCCCAAAGATGCTTCTGAATCTACTCACTCTAATTCAGCTGTGCTCTAAGGGATTTCAAAGTCCTTAGTTGATGCTGCAGTTGTCTTGTTCTGCTGTGTTGGCTCTGGGATGCTATAAGCTCAGATCTATTCAAGAGCATTGTGGACTTTCCCATTTCAATTGCAAGACTCCTAACTTGGGCTCAGCCTTTTCATGACAAGTCTCTGGTGTAATTTTGAACGCTTGAATTGCTTACAGATTTCTTAACTAGTTTCTGATTCACCATCACATTCCTGATATAATGGGGAAACTGCTTCGCTATGTACAGTCTTAAAATTTCCCTGAACACAGGCTGGTCAGTGACACAAACATCTAGGTGCTTTGAATGTTTTCCTGTTTTGTTGACGTGAATCATTGTCAAGGGCATCTGTTTTCATCTTGCTCTTTAGTTTGAATTTTTCCTGAGGTTCTTAGAAATACCAGAGATTAAAGCGTCCCGTCTTCAGCAAGTCAGAAAATGGTACATTTTTATCCCTGATCTAATGTTTATCTTTTCAGACATTCTGCTGATGGGCAATAATTTGTATATACCTCTCTGCACATACCTAAAAAACAGTGGTGGTCAGAAGGCTGGAACACCTCTCCTACGAGGACAGGCTGAGAGAGTTGGGGTTGTTCAGTCTGGAGAAGAGAAGGCTCTGGGAAGACCTTATAGCAGCCTCCCAATGTCTGAAGGGGGCCTACAGGAGAGATAGGGAGGGACTCTTTGTCAGGGAATGCAGTGATATTATAAGGAGTAATAGTTTTAAGCAGAAAGAGGGGAGATTTAGATTGGATATTAGGAAGAAATTCTTCGCTGTGAGGGTGGTGAGACACTGGAACAGTTTTGCCCAGAGAAGCTGTGGCTGCCCCATCCCTGGAGGGGTTCAAGGCCAGGCTGGATGGGGCTTTGAGCAACCTGGTCTGGTGGGAGGTGTCCCTGCCCATGGCAGTGGTGTTGGAACTGGATGATCTTTATGGTCCCTTCCTACTCTAATCACTCTACAATTCTATAAAAGCAGTATAGAAGGTACTGGTGTGGAGGAGAACATCAATAATGGGATCTTGCTTCTTATTTTAAAGTTGTATCCACTGGGTTTGTTTCATACTGTTTCCTTTTATTTCAGTTTCTTTTTTCTAGCATGTTTACTTTTCCTGTTGACATAATATTTTCTTGATTCGTATTTCTTAATCTTATATCATTTTCCTCTTATTTGTATTCATCTCGATTTTTTTATTTGTTCTCATTTTTTTTCCTCCTCTTATTATTTTGCCTTAGTTAAATTCATTCACTTTTTCTCTGTTTCCCATCCTTTGCAAGATACCAGCCCTTCTCTTTGCTGTGATAAAATAATATAATCGTGGTTCCTCTGACACTGAGATAACCCCATTGTGCGTGTCCCTTTCTTGCAAAGCGATACAGACAACTCTCGAGTGATGACAAAAGCCAGCTGAGCAGTGATGAAATATAAACAGTTTTTGGCACACTACTGAAAGCCAGCATTGAAGAGAGGTGGTGCTGTTTTGATTGATTTGCTAGTGGAATCCAAGGGGAGAGATGAAGCTGGCCAAGTGTTAAGAGTCTTTACTAGTAGCACACATGACAGACTTAAGACAAGCCCTAAGGAGTATGTCTTTGAAATTTAATAATATAGGAAGAAAAATATTCCACACTTCACTAGCAAATCTAATGCTGCACAGTAAAAGCATTATGAAGCTCTTTTTAATTTTTTTTAATTTTTTTTTTGAGAAAAAAGAAAAGAGCTGGTTTACAAAAGTTGATTAAGAATGTGGTTTCCACACTGCTTCATTTTAGAAAATCCTGCTGATGGCTGATGTATGTTTTTTGGGATGTTATAAATTTTGAAGTGTATTAATTTTCCCTGCTGGGGAAAATGTTGTTCAAGAAGATTGTGGGAGGAGGAAGGGGGCCTGACATCCTTATTATGCTGTCACATAAAGTCTACTTCTAAAGACCTCTTCAAGGTCTGTGTCTCCGGAAGAGTGACAGACTAATAGGTTCTATTCTTAAATTCTAAGTATCCTTGATAGTGCACCAAGCAATTTATCTTTAAAATAAAAAGTGAAAAAAGTTCAGCTGATACATAGTTGCAGAAAGTCACTGAGAGATAGGAGAAATTCAATTTTATTCAGCTGTCTTGCAAAAATATAAACACAGAGTATTGACGCGCTTGTCTCTGAGTGCCTGTATCTTCACAGTATAGCACCAGATGTAATTACCAACTTACTATGAATTTCATTCCCATCACAGTATCTTGAGTCAGGAATATCATATGCTCCCAAACCTGCAAAGCCACTGCAGTGTCTTCAACGGGAAATACTGACTTTTGATGACATGATTCACTGTGGCGTGAAATAAGATCATGTTGTTACATGTATCTGTGTTACCTTATTTGTGAAGCACAAATAAGATTTAATAACATGGAGAATAAGTAGATGCTCTGTATTTAATTTATTTCTATCAGATCCCTAAGATCAGAAATCTGGAGCGTAACAGTAGCGGGAAGAGAGAGACGTGACTTTTAGGACTTGATGATGCTGGTATTTTGCTTCTGATGTCATAATTTGTGAATCCAGCTGTAGATTTCTAGCCATGAGAATGCAGGAAAGTATTCCAGGCCTGCATTTCAAAAAGTAATAAATAATCTGCATCAGCGTGTAAGCAAAAGCTTTGATAGTGCAGGGAATTTGCAGGTAGTCAGTGAATTACCTGTTCCTGCTAAATGAGTAACTCTTGCTTAAAATACAGATTGGCCCCAGACTGTGCAAACTAGGCAATATAAATGCAGCTTGTAAAGCTCAGCCACATACAAACAAGATGAGCAAAAAAAGCCCTGTTGATTTTGAAGTAAATCGGATGCATTCAAAAGATTGTCTTAGTTTTGGTTTGTCTTGAAATTGCAGAATACTTGGGAAGGAAATGGGAATGCTGGATTGTGAAGTGGTGGCAGGAGCATACGGGCAAACCAATTCTGGTTCATCTCAGGATATCATTGCACTTACAGGATATCAAGCCATTTTTCCTAATTCTTTCCTGATTCTGCTTAGCTACTTTTCTAGTGACCGGTCTCAATGAGCAAAAGTTCAGTTTCTCCTTCCAGTCTAGAAATCTAGCGACTGTCTCTGGAGGAAGCCCAGTCCACCCCACTTGTCCCCTGGTGATCCTGAGTGACTGTCAGTTTGGATCTTTCTTCTTTCTTTGTGACATGCTCCAGCTGTGAATAGAGCTCTAGAGCTATCTCTAGTTCATCTTTGCTCCCTGAGCTAAATTATATGCTCTCCAAATCCTCCATATTAGCCAGGTAATGGCTTTGAATTCTGGGAGAACCAGTGGACTCAGAACACACTTGTACGTAGATGTCTTCTTGAAGATTTTTTTCCTCATTTGACTTTCTTCTACAGCCATTGGAAGGTAATTCCTGTTAGCTGCACAACCCTCTGCAGCACTGTGTGCCTCACATCTACCTCTAGTTGCCATCCCAGCTTATTTTAACCCACATAAAAATGCTCTTTCATTGCTTATTTGCCTTTTTTTTTTTTTTTTAACATCCTTTGGTGTCTACAGTGTTCATAAACACAATGTCATAGGGCATCCATCAAGATAACAACTACCGTCTGATTTCTTCCAGTGTGGGATTTCTTCTATCCTATCCCTGGCATCGTTGTTGCTGTTTAGAGCCTAGCTCCTGTGCAGCCTCAACTCACTTAACCATAGTTGTTTTTTTTTTTTAACATTGCCTGTATTTTCATCGTAGAATCATCTGGGCTGGAAGGGACCTCCAAAGGCCATCTAGTCTGACACCCCCGCAGTCAGCAGGAACACCCCCAACTAGACCAGGTTGCCCAGGGCCTTGTCGAGCCTCACCTTGAATGTCTCCAGGGAAGGGGCCTCAACTACCTCCCTGGGCAACCTCTTGCAGTGCTCCACCACCCTCATTTTCTTCTTTCACAAGTGATCTCTTGCTTAACTTGATACCCTTCTTTATGTTTAATGCCTGTAGGCTCCAAACAGAGCTTTCCTCTTCTGCCAGCAGCTTATTCCTCTTATATGATACTGTACACTTAGAAGTAATTTACCAATCCAGACAAAATCAGATTAATTTGAAATGGTTTCAGGTTTCTGTGCTTGCTGTTACCATAAAATCCCAGCGTGATGAAGTTTAAGAAACAATCATTAGTATACATCAACAAATCGCTACTCAGGGTTGATTTCTTGTAATTACTGTTATCCTTCAAACTTAGGCCGGGCTTTTAAACAATGAAAGGTCAGCTCTCTGATAAATCTGACTTTGAAACAGGGACATTTCTCTCTTTCCATAGGGCAGATCAGTGAGATAGAGCTAATATCAACAAATAATATAAAGCTATCAGGGCCACATCCTGTTTTCAGACCACCCAAAGCTTGAAGATATCAAAAAGTGGACAGACATTGTTTGACCCAACTAAGATAACAGGTGAAGAATTTCAGTTGCTTGAGCATGTCTGGATTTATAATACGTTCCAAGAGGCAACGAATATAACACTGGGGAATTCTACTTGCCCATTTGCAAGCTTTTCAACTGTGCCGTATATAATCATATTCTTTTTCATTAAATAATAATTAATGTAAATATAAGCTACTAATGAAACTAAGATTGAGATACAGGTGTGCAGGAGACAAATGGGTGTATGACTTGTGTATGCAGGCAATGGATAATGTTAACCATGTGTAATAAGCCCGTGCCTTTTGTAGGAATTCAAGTCTTACTCCAAGAGTCCCACTGAGGCAGGTGATGTAATGAGAACCAATCCGTGTAGCACTAAGAGAATTTCAAAAAGAGGTTTTTTGACATGATTTAATGTTCTGAGAAACAGCTTCGGGTCCCAATCCAGAATTTGCCATGGATGACTTCTGTTCATTGACTTCTGTTCATTCAGATACACTACTGAACAGTTTTCTCTGACTCAAGTATTTGAATTATGGATATTTGGGTACGAAGGGAAAATCTGATTTTAATTTTTAAGCAGAATCTCTCTTTAGCATCCAAAACAATGGAGTTCTTTCTGTGTGGGTTTCTCCTAACTTAGAGAAGATTCTACATTTATGTCTAAAACTTAATTAACTAAATTAACTAAAACTTAATTCCAGATTTCCTGAAAAAAATCAGTGTGTTTCGTACAGGCCAGGAGACCCCTGCAGAAGCTATGCTGGTGTTGTGGACAAGATGCCTTGATTTCTGTGTCTTCTTCCAACATCTCAGTGTCTAAATTCCACTAAAAGGGCATCTGAAAAACCTTTCTCAATATTAATGCTGCACATAAACATTTACCCACTACAATACCATATCTGCAAATGAAGGGAAGAGTATTTGCATGCTAACAAGTGCTGTGGTTGGTGTTCATAACTTTGGTATCCAACAAGTTTGTGAATTTCATTAGCAAATTAAATCCTATTGCATTAAATAATTTAAGTGGATTAGGTGATTTTTGTTCAGTTGTTGCCCCACTTGTTCAGTCACCTCCACATGAATGTGTTCTAATGAAGTCCTGCATCTGTTATGTCTCTGGGATGTGCAACGGATTCTTAGTTAATGCACTCTTGCCATAATTGCTTTTTAATACACTGGATTAGAAGATTATGTTTAATTTAAACTATATTTACAACAACAAAAAGAATCACATGAATTATATGTTAATCAGCAGATTCCAAGAGTTAAATGATTTTCTAATTCTAGTTATTATGATTACTTGATATCTTTAGGACCTCAGATTTAATCAGCAATTTTACTCATGATTTATTGTGGTGCAAAATCAAAATTGTAAAGAATAAAATATTCTACTGCTACAAGTAGGGGTAGGGAAACAGATAATATCAAACTATTTCTAGTCATTATCATCTGTCTGTGGGAATTCTCATCCTTGTTATGCCAGACATATTAGCTCAGGAACAGCTGCAATAAATACAGAAACTAGATTTTTTTC
>BJBW01004668.1:55053-142740 GCA_004320125.1 Scolopax mira | reverse complement strand
GGTGTCCCTGCCCAGGGCAGGGGGGTGGAACTAGATGATTTTTAAGGTCCCTTCTAACCCAAACCGTTCTATGAAGAGGTACCCTCAGGCGCGGAGCCCATGGCCTCCGTCCCCGCACCGACCCCATCCCTCAGGCCTCCCCCAGCCAAGAGCGGTCCCGCACCCCCGGGCCGCCCCCTTCTCCGTCAGCACCGTCCCGGCCCGCTCCCCTCACAGCCCGCCCTGCCCCGGCGCCGCACCGTGGGAGAGGTTGCCGCTCTCGTTCTTGCAGTAGCCGCAGCGGTAGCCATCCTCTCCGCCGAAGTACTCGACGATGCTGGGAGAGCTGCCGGCCGCCGCCATCTCCCCCCTTGACCCGCTCGTCCTGCCCCGCCGCCCGCCTCAGGACTGCACCCTGCCCGGCGCACCGGGACGCCCGGAAACAGCCGCTGCCGCCGCCATTTTCGCTAGGGGCAGAGCACGGGCAGCGCCTACAGGAAACGCCGGCCGCGCCATCTTTACCGCGGGCAGCCGCCGGTGGCGGGGGTGGGGGGGAGGTTCCCCGCAGGCCCTTGACAAGTTCCTCCATCTTTAGTGAGGGCGGTCCCGCTCCCGCCACAGGAGCCCGGGTGGCCCCGTCCCGTCCCACTTACTCCCGCTTACCGGCGGAGACCTTCCCCCGCTCCGAGCCGCAGTAGCCGCAGCGGTAACCCTCCTTCCAGCCCTTGTATTCCACCACGGCGGCAGCCATGGCGCCCGCCGGCCCCCGCGGCCCCGCCCGAAGCGGCGGGGGGGAGGTTGCCGCCCTCAGCGGTGCGGGCCGGGCCCGATGGATCTGAACCAACAGGCAGCGCTCGGCCTTATTGTAGATAATCAAAAGTGATGAAAATGTATTTTCCTCCTACTCATGGCCTGACCGTGTTTTATGGCCCCCCCAGACAGGCTCCGAGAGCGCGGGGAGCAGCAGAGAGCACATCACCCCTACTGCTGGGCCAGAAACCTGCCTCCTGAGGAAGGACAAAAACCCTAAAAGCTCCAGAGACAGCACTCAGAAGAGCATTTCCTAGAGATGGAGCTAGACTTTTATTTATTCTGAAGACAATATTGCCGTGGCCCAAGAAAGCTGTCCTGCCTTAGTTCCAAAACCAAATACACACAACATACTTAGGAAAATGGAATTTATCTGTAATTGAGACCAACTTCTTAAGTCCAACCTTGATTTCCAGAAGAGAAAGACAGTATCAAGTTTGTCCTGCAACGCTCAAGATCATATCTAGATAAGATTAGCAGAGCAGAGGTGGTTAGTGATGTAAATCCCCTCTGTAGGCTGCTATTGCTGAGAGACAAGGGATGGGCGAAGGGGAAGAGAATTTCCTTTTCCTGAAAGCTACTAAGTGTCAGTAAACTTGATATAAAGTAGTAAACATAGCCATAATAAATAGAAAGTATATGGTAATAACCCTGTGACAGGTATGAACGAGACAGCTTATATATAGTGTCGAGATGTTCCAATAAAAATAAATTTATTTTTACAATATATACATATAAAATCTTTTCTGAAGGAAACATTTTAAAATATTTTCTTTAAGGCACCTAGGGGAAAAGAAAAAAAAAAAGAAGACAGTATGCATTAAGATTTGGAACTTACCAAGCAACTGTGACAATAAAATAATTCAATCCTATTTTTTAAAGGATTTTAGAGAGAGCCAGACTCTCCCCTTCCCCTGCTTCCCTAAGTTCTTCTTCACTCCTTAGACTCATAAGCTGTCAGTAAGTTAAAAAAAATAGAATTACAAAAATTAAGCTATGATTCTTCACAGCATTGCATGAGTATGAAAAAATTAACTCAAGTATATCACTTACTGACCACCAAATATAAAAATAAAGGGTTTTTTTTAGTTAATTACTGTGTAGAAGACTAGAGAGCATTGTGTGAAATATTACAGACATTATACAGATATCCTACTTATAGTTTTTCTATATTCATAAGTCAGGGGGAGTTTCCCCTCCAGTTTTTCCACATGCATAAGGAACTCATGCCCTGTATCCTCAATTAATTTAATTTTTTAAAAGAACTTACTTGAATTAAGCTATATCCATTTCATCTTCATTTCTATAAGGAGGACTAATCATGGGTTCTGTAATTTCATATGTTTCTACGATCTCCTGGTTAGAAATTACAAGAAAATATAAGTTACAAGAGTTGAGCTATTTCAAATTACCAAGTTTCTTCTGCACATTCTGAGTGAAGGAGAAAGCAGAAGAGTTGTATATCTAAAAACTATATTGTCTAAGACTTATTACACTCAGCAAATAGCGAGTATTTCCCCTCTAGAAGCAAGTATTATATACAAGGGAAGAAACAGCCTCCATACTTATGCAGTCCTCATACAGAAGAATAAAGGCAAGTCACTGCACAAATTAAAAGCACTTAAACTGGTGCAGGCTTCAAGGACCAAAGATGAAATTGCTATCCCAACTCTCAGTTTTCTTGCAGTTAAAAACATTCATTAGATTTGTGATTGTTCTGGAATCCATAAAATTAAGTGTAGTGATAGTATATGCAGGAACACCCACCCTCATCAGAGTATGTAACAGCACAGCTCTCAGATGCATTTTTACACTTAAGAAAAAAAAAATAATAATCAAAAGTATCAAGTGCTCTCTCTGATACCTTCCATTCTTGATGGTTCAGAGATACAACAACCTGGTTCCGTGCTCCAGCAACATGGTGACCCTCCTTTCCCTCGTTGTCTTTTGAAGGCTCTGTTCAAAATACAGTATTTTCATAGTCTTTACACTTGGAAAGTAGGTTTGCTCCAGGAACACAAAAAGCTTCACAAAAAGCAAATCAATTTATAAATACTCCACTAAGCTAGTCGCTATCAACAGCCTGTACCATATGCTTCTTCAGAAATTTCTGTAGTCTTACCTCCTAAAAATTTAGAAACTAAACATTTCTCAGAGTCCCTGAAGGACCTAAGTATTTGATGCTTCATGAAATCCCACCAAAGTCTTAATCCCATCAATATCCTGCAGGAACGAAAGCCAAAGACCCCATACATGTTCACTCTTCTGAAGCTGCAGCACTTCCCAATTGAAAGAGACAACAGAGACTTCTTGCACACAAAAATACCCTTTCTCAGCAAAACATAACCATGTTCATATACTTATTAGCAAAAATACTACTTAAAAGGAAAAGTAATAACCTGCTGCTTCTATTAACAGAATGAATTTGTATAGATCAGCATAATGGCCTTTTCCCATATTTTGTGATTTAAAGAGACTCAATCCTTTTAGCTACTCATCAATCTCTTCATGCTTTCAGTTACATTCCCCAAATCTCTACTCTTGCAGCTCAAAATATACCTTAAACTTTGCAATCATTTAAGATGCAGCTACTTTCGAATGTTCTAACAAAAAATATAGTATTTAAAGGCTAGATTTTACCTATTATTGGCAATTTATCATCATCCAGCTTTAATCTTGCAAAACCATCCTAAAAGACAGTAGGATTTAAAGGTTGAAATTAGATCTAATGAGGATAATGCATAATTCCATATTTTTAATACTTACATAATCAAAACCAGGTACACAAAGAATCTTAATTGGCATATTAAATAGGAAGAAATATTTAAATATAGCACTTAGTCATAAAGAATGTGGCTGATACAGGAAAATTGGTAATTGTTGAACTATAAAAAAAGTTGAGTTTAAAATCATTACTTAAAAGTCGTTACTATTCATGAAGTAGAGTTAATCCTTCATAATCACATCAATACTCACTATCAACATGAATTTAGTTAAAATTTATTTCTTTCTCCCTTTTACCAAGTCCATTTTATCATTAGACCGAGTTTAATCTACAGATTCAAAGAGAAAATGAAACACTGCACTGACATTTTCCTACAACCTCATTAACTCTTCTACATCCTTTGACTATCCCTCTATGACCTAAAATAATATCAGCTAGAATTTCTTTTCAAAAAGTGCTTTGACAGCAAAAAACTTTACTATTGTTTTGTTGGTAAATTGTCTGGAAATATCTAGTAAAAAAATCAATCTGTCAACTCTGTTTTCTTCTTTATTCAATTATCAAAATATCACAGTGTTTGTATAAAACAAATTCCTAGTCTTTAAATCCTAATCTGTCAATATTAATGCCATAAAAACAATAAATCAGTGTTTCTAGGCAACTCCAATATCTAAAAATAAGATTTCAAGAACATTACCCTTATAATGAAGGAGACATGAAAGATGTTTTCCACAGTGCGTGCAAAAGAGTTTGGATCGATCACAAGATCAAAGAAGGAAATAGGTGTATCAGCTAGAGATGCAAAAATAGGTTTGTTAAAAAAAATAGCAAACAACACCAAACAGGTGGTATACACATAGCTAATAATTGTAAACACAAACTTAAGAAAGTCAGTAGTCCTTGTAAAAGCTAACTGAATGTCTGGCACTTTAGTTACAATGCTGAATTCCCCATTGCCTGCAGAAAGAAACTGTTTCTAGAGAGTATTATTTTCTTCCCACCTTTTGCCACAAGCAAACACAGTGACTATTTGATTGCCTTTAAAAAATGTCATGCTCTGTTAAGAAGGGGAGGGTAAGATTTAAATAAGCTTTGCAATCAAATAGGAACTGATTAATGCTCATTAAAAACAACAATACTCAATATATAGCCTTCAACACAAAGATTTCTACTTGTAAACCCCACCTAATTTTGTTTCTATAGTTTAACCACTCTTAACTGTAGAGGATTAAAAGCATTCATTTTCCCAGATTAATGCTTTAAAAGCTTCATTGAATCAGACTTACGATCGTTTTTAAAATGAGTTTGCAATAGTCCCAAAATCCTCTCTACTTCTTTTTCTGTAGCTTCCTGATGAGACTCCTCCATTTTTTTTAACTGGGGAAAAAAAAGAAACATAGTTTCACCTCAAATAACCACTGCTGTCAGACAAGAATATAAAAAGGGCCTTTTAGGAACACATAACAGATAAATGTCTCTGTCTATACCACACACGCACAGACACACTGTTACAGACACACTTGTGCAAACACGAGACAGCTTACAAAGTGCTTTGGGAATTAATTCCCATTTTACAGTATCACACTGAAAGGCTACAGTTTGTATGTTTTGAGCCTATTTACAGGTCTACTCTCACTTTTCAATAGTTCTGTGGACTCCGATTACCCCTAGAACTACATACTCTGTGAGTTTACTGAAGAAGTTTCTAAGTGTAGAAGGGCAGTTCATTAAGATCAGAGAAGACACCTAACTTTACATGTAAGAAACATCATGGCATGAAGTTTGATCCAGTCAAAGAATACAATTAGTGTGACTTTACTGATTTGTTCACTATCTGTAAAGCAGGGTACTCCAGCCTTCAGGTATGGCCATGAGCAGTACCAAATTCACTCTTTCAGTACAGATTTCAGTAAAACTGTTTGCCCTGGTGACCACCCCTTTCCCTTCCAGCACTTTGCAATAAAGCAGCTACAGAAACTTTCAGTCACTATTTACCAAACACAGACCAACACACAAACAAACCACAAAGAGCAGTCACTCCCTGCTGGAAACAACTCTCTCAAACCCTCCAGCTCCTCTTCTTCCAAATAAAAACTGTATCAGAGACATTTCTCTCACTATTTGGATTATTAAGAAGTAGTCTGTACCCAAGAGACACAACATTTTGCCTCTGTGTATTGGTATTATCAGCCAGAGGTTCCTCGTAACAACATGGTTTATTTTTCAAAGTTTTAAATGTAAGCTCCTCTGTAAGTATTCACAGACTTTTGCCTTTCTGACAGAGTAAGACAGAATTGGGAAATAGAAATCAGGGAACAACTAGTTTGTTGTTACTAAGCACCTTTCTGTGCAAATGTCACACACTGTTAAACATCTTTTATTTAAAAAGCTGAAAACACGCTAATGTAAAGGAGTTCTTTTTTGATTCCTTTCAAAGCAATGAGCATCAGAGCAAACAAGCTAATTTTAAATGGAAAAGTGATTCTATAAATCCTGTTTCCAACCTTGAAGTCAGTCTCTAAATCCTTTTTCCATCCACTCAATGAAACACTGCAGTCCACACAAAAATCAAAAGCCCAGTAACAAAGTCTAGATCCTTTAGTACTGCTGTTTGTAAATACAAAACCCTAAACAACACTAACAGAAAGAAGTTAAAATTCACTTGCAGTAACTGTGCCAATAACAAATCAATAATAAAGATAACATTTCACAAACCTGAGCAGGCATTGCCCGTTTTCCTTCTCCTGCTCTAGATTTTTTTGGCCTCTCAATCCGTTGTCTTGGTACAGGAGGATCAGACTTGAAAGATCCCAACCTAATCAAAATAAAAAGAACACCTATATAGAAATATGTTTTATATTGTATGCTAAGAAATCTATGTACTGAGCAGTTGATCTTCTGATAGAAGTGCAAAGTAATGACTGATACCTAAAAAATAAAGCCTCATCACATTTAGAGATGTGGCTGCCAGCTGGGGTTAAACCATGACACAGCCTCAGACAAGAATTACCAACAGATGTATAACTTTTTTTTTTTTAACTGAAAACCTTAAATCTACTTCTTACAACTAGTTAAGAAATGAAGCACAGCACATGGTTCATATCCTCCAAGATCTCCATTTGAATTTACTACAAACTTTTTTACCTGAAAACTCTCTCCATACAGGATTTATCTTTTTCATCTATTGTTTAGTTTTTGCAAGTTCAGTTGTTTTTTTTTTAAAAAAAAAAAGGCACGAATTGTTAAGATATAGTCAATCAATAGAACATTCAGTAGGCTAAGAAGAGATCCAAAGTTTCTCATTAAACAACGTGAGTGGAACATACGTGCTAGATTTAGGCACTTTCTTGAAGTGCTTACCTCTCTCCATTGACTATAAAAGGAACTTAGGCTCCTAACTTTGGTTGCCTTGAATCTCCACCAAGTTAGATGCCTAAAGGAGAGAGTGTGAATTGAGACTCAATTCAAGTTAGTTCACCAGGTACCCAAAAATTCTGCAGCACATATTTTTCCCTATCCTGGGTGAGTCGTGATTGCTCAATTTCAGAAGTCACAGACTGACTGTAAAAAAAAAAAACACACCTCAGGCCTCAGCTAAGAATAGATGGAATCAGAAATAAGTAGTTCTTTTCCTAAACCAAGAACTACACTTCATTATTAAAAAACTAACTTTTTGCTAATATTCACATCAGAAAGCAGACATCATTATTTAAGATGTCAAAATACAACTGATAAGAAAAAAAGTCTCTCTTGCCGTTTTGTCTTAATCTTATAAAAGTGGCTGGAAAATACTTATATTTCAAGCTTATAGCTTGAAAGGGCAAATATAAGTTTGAAGTATCTCAATTAGCTATTCAACATAAAATATCAGATACTGTATAATCCAATTATTATATTCAGCAACTTTCTTACAATTGCAGTGATACTTATTATCTTATACTTATTGGGGGGGTGGGATTAGTGTAAAAGCAAAGACAACTGATTAATATTCTATCATATCTAACCCTGATAATTTAATTGAATGAGATCCTGCTGTTGCAAGCTGACTTTATCAGAGATTTAAATGGAAGTGTTGTCTATAAGCCAGGTGACCAAGGGTCATTTGACAGTCACTAAAAATGCTCCTACTAAATGGGTTGCCTGCACATAAGGAGAGACAACTCTGATTCTACGTCAGGTCACTTGCCAGTAACCAGTTGATTTCTTCTAAAATTAGAGGCAGAAAGTGAGATTCTAGAAGACAACCCATGAACACAGACATACAAGAACTGCTGGTCTCTTTATAGTAACACAACCACCAGGTAAGAGATAACAGACCCTGATAGACTGACCTTCCATAACTGGGAAAGAAAAGAAAAAGAAAAAAAAAAAAAGCTTCCTCTATTCATGATTCTGGCTGCAGCCTCTACAGGGAGAAAAAGATGAGAGAAGAGGCAGTTTTTAAAGGAAAGAGGATGATTTCTACTGGATTTGGTCCGAAATAAGTAAAGCAAAAATACCTCGCTATCTCTACAAGATACAAGTGATGTTATTTTGTAGCCAAATCAAAATCTAGTACAGAAATACTATGACATTTCAAAGAAAAGGAGTTCACTGTACCATAAGAACAGAGACAACACAGAAGTTCTTGTTGACACAGCGTGTCCCAAGATTAAACTCTATTCAAGATAAGAATCTATTAAGGCCATTAGCCTGTGCTGTGCAGCAGATACATCTACTATTTCCTTAAATAAACTTACATATAGTGAAAAGAAGGTGCTCTTCTGAAGTACTTTTCAGTTTCTTCTCCCAGTTTATGCCAGGCATTACTAGGTAAGTAGCCACCTGAAGTGCTCTCAGAATCACTATCATTTTGTTCTGTGAGATTTATCCCCATGAAGGTTAGCTACAAGAGAAAGCAAGCTGCAATGAAAATTCACTTAGAAAAATATCAGTGGATACATTATTCATGGTGAAATACTGCACGGTGGGGTTTGTCCTATTAGATTAATATTTAATATCACTGCATGAGAACCTTGAGTTTCCTGAAGATATGTGAAAACAGAAAAACAGCCACGTACACACTTGCATTTAGGAAGGACCAGCAAGAAATGAAAAAAAAAAGAGCTATAGGTAAATAAAGCTGCCTATATTCCAACAGAATTTCAATGATGTATGAAGTAGCAAAGCATTACTTAAATTGCACTATAAAGCTAAGAAGTCTCACAGTTTCTGAACACCACACACTTCCAGGAAGCCTAGCTCCTCAAACATCATAAAACTACTTATTTGGCCCAACCTTGCACCCATCAATCCAGACTTCCATGGGAACAACGTGAATGAAACAAGGGAATTTGATGGGGTTTTATATTTCAGAGCTCTAGATCAAAGACTCAGACTCCTTATAAATCTACTGTAACACAAGAGAAAATTTTCAGGGGGGGGATAAATCTCCTTCAAAGCTATTCTGAACTGACTCTCCCCACCCAGTCACTGTACAAAGAGACAAACACATCTGAAAGCATGCAAGTAATCCAAAGTACCATTTCATGTGAGTGACACTGGGCCTTGAAAACTCCTTCCTCAAAACATATAAAGCAGCAGACAGGGTAAAGAAACTACAAAACAGAGGGTATAAAAAGTGCACAAGACTTCCTAAAGAGCACGAACTGACCAAACTGCAATAAAGTAGCAGCAATGCAACCATGGAGGGGGACGTCTGCATTTTAAGATAGATTTTTTCCCCTATGCATATTGGAAATGCCTAATACATAGATTAAAACAATTAACATTAATCAGAAATCTAATTGAAGAAATTTATCGCAAAAATGTTAAATGCCAACCAAATTGGCACGGACAGTCTGAAGCTTTTATTTTATGATTCTGTAACAACTAAAGCAAACCTCTAGCAAAACTGTTGGCAAATTCAGGATCTGGAACTTACCAAGTCATCTGCAAATGTTAGTGAATCAAATGATGTCATCTCAGAGTGCAACTCATTGGCCTTCTCCTTTCCTAGATTTGATGCTAAGACAAGAAATTGGGCATCCAACGCAGCCTCTCGCGCACAGGAAACTGTTATAGAGAAGGCTTTATGTTAATAAAACGAAATTGTCAAAAATATAATAATAAAATTTAGCGTGGACTTTTCTGGCTGTAGAGCTTTGTAAATCATTTTATTGTATTGACCTCTAACACAGTTACCTATAAAATCCTTGTGATATTTGTATTTTTAAAAAAAGAGGGAGAGAAAAGGAGCAGCTGGCACTGACAAAGGCAAGCACAGAAAAATAACACATTATCTTAAAGAATGAAATGCATTTTTCATGTACATACTTTCCATCTCTCCAAGTGAAATGAACCCCTCTACACTGATAGCTTTTACATGTATTATTTACATGTTATTCTACAGGGTCAAGATAAAGCAAGCAGTATTTCTCAGTGCACATACTTATTTGAACAATCCCTCTTCAATTAAAGATACCCATGTCAAGTTATGCTTTAATAATTCTGATAAAGTAGTTGGACCTCAACATCATTCTCTTGCCCCTTTTTTGTTTATAGAGCATCATTACCTCACACTTGGCCAACTGCCAAGCACACACCTCTCATAAGGGCCACAGAATTTGTTTTACCTCCACTGAACAGTTTATTGGCTTCTTCCAAAGCTTCTGTCAGTCTGTTGCTTTTTGAACTCAGCATATCTTCACGATTTTCTGGGGGGAAGGCACACAAAGGAAATTCTAAGTTTCTTAAATAGGGAATTATGAAGAAATATATACATCCAGTGCATTAATAAAAATGTAGGCTCCATTTTTATTAATGTTTATGCATTAACTCAGTTTGAAGTAGTAATTTTCCATTTACTTCAACAGAGTATGATTTATATGGTTGAATTTATGTTCACAGATCCCAGATTCCTCTTGGTTCCAGTGAAATTTCTCTGTTTGTGTCAAAGCAGCTACTACAGTTTTATGTATTTTATTTATCTTACACATTACTAAGGATTTTCATGAATGAAACAAACAAACAAAGCCTCAAAAGTGCATGCTTGGTGATTTCTGAAGATCACCATGTCAAACACAGAGGGTAACAGTAGATACAAGATTTAAGAGGCTTTCAGATGTTCCGTTCTGAACAGCTACTCACAGCACTGCTTTTAATGACATACACCATACTCAATGCACGGACACAATCACTGTCACTTGTCTGCATAATCACAAACTGGATCATCCATAAACTGCGCTGTACTCTCTTCTAAAACAACCCCACAAATTTAGCAATTATGCGGAAAACAAACAACACCACATGGTGCTAAATTGGCAGTGCTTACTCAAACAACCATTGTTATGCTTTCATAAGAAAAACACATTCCAAACATACATGGGAGAAGTACTGACACACCTATCTAGAGAGATGCTAAAAAAATCCCATAGCACTTTCTGAAAAGTTAAATAATAACTTCCCATTCCAGGCAGGTACTGGTACCAAGTTTCAAATTAAAGCTCAAACACCAGGAACGCAAAATTAAAGGCTATCAGTAGATCCCCAGGTCTAAAGCCATTAGTTCCCCCGCATCAATTTAGTCATACATGCTAAATGCAGGTAAAACATAGATTGGTTTGGTTTGGAAGGGACCATAAAGCTCATCCAGTTCCAACCCCCTGCCCTGGGCAGGGACACCTCCCACCAGACCAGGTTGCTCCAAGCCCCATCCAACCTGACCTTGAACCCCTCCAGGGATGGGGCAGCCACAGCTTCTCTGGGCAACCTGGGCCAGTGTCTCACCACCCTCACAGGAAAGAGTTTCTTCCTAATATCTAGAGCTACCCTCTTTCAGTTTAAAACCATCACCCTTCATCCTATCGCTCTACTCCCTGATGAGTCCCTCCCATCTTTCCTGTAGGCCCTTATCCTTGAGCATCCAAACACTTCCAGGGAGGGGAATTTCCATCTAACTCCAGGCCCAAAATTTCCGCAGCCCATGGAACTCGGTCCCCACGAAATCCTGAAGAGTTCCTCAAACACCAAAGCCAGGCCACCAGCCTGGCAACTCTAGGGGCTGCCCCCATTTCCCCGGGACAAAGAGGCCTTCCCGCCGGCGGAGAGCCGTGCCCGCCCCGGGGCCGAGGCCAGGGACCCGCACCCCGGCCAAGGGCACCCCCGGGGGGAGCCGCACCCCGGGCTTACGCTGGACGCTGGAGATGAGCTCTCGGTACTGGTTCCGGAGCATCCTCCTGCTCCGCTCATCGCTGGTGACCTCAGCGCTTTCCAACCGTCTGGGTTTATCCCCCGCCGCCTCCGGCTCCTCTCCCTCCTCCTCGGGGGCCGGCGGGCGGCTCGACAACCGGTGCTGCTTGTACTGGGGCACGGCGCCGTTACGGGAGGTGGACGGTAGCGAGGGGCGGCCGCGCTCCGCACTCGAGCTCTGCGAGGAGAAGGACGAGGAGGAGAAATCATCGCTTCCGCTCGCCTCCGACATCGCTGGTCGGCGCCCCGGGCCTTCGCCAGCCGCCGCGGAAGAGGCGCGGGAGGCCGCTGCCCCGGGAGGCCGCCTGGCCCCCGCGGAAGGCGCCAAGGCCGCCGAGACGCCGTTACCGGTCGAGACGGCGGCCGATAAGGGCCAAACCGGCTTGGAAGGGGCAGAAGGGGGCGGCGGGCGGGGCCAGGGCCGCCACAGCCCGCCCCGCCCCGCTCCGCTCCGCTCCGCCCCGGGGAGGTGGCTGTCGCGGCGGGAGGCGGGTACGGCCGGTGATGCATGAGAGGGGCGGTGGGTTCCCTCTCTGGCGGGCGGCCGCGTCGCTCCCTCAGGGCAGCTCTCTCTCTGAGGAGAACGGCGCCGCTTATCCCGCCATGTCTCTGAGGAGAACGGCGCCACTCACCACTCACCCCGCCATGTTTTTGGGGAGGACGGTGACACACACAACCCCCACCATGTCTCTGAGGAGAACGGTGACACGCGCACCCCCCGCCGTTCTCTGAGGAGAACGGCGGTCCACCCCACATCTCTGAGGAGAATGGCACCCCACCTTCCTCCTGAGGGGAATGCAGACCTCACCACCACCACCACCTCTCTGAGAGGAATGGGTCCCCCGCTCCTCTCTGAAGGGAACACCGTCCTCCTAACACGGCGGGAATGGGGCAGCCTCTCCCCCCCCCCCCCGGGCTGCCTCGCAGGTAGTTGTCCTTGGCTCTCCCCAAAATAAATTTGTCCTAAGTAATTTCGAATAAACCCCCAAAAAGACTGCTCAGATGCATCCGATGCGTGACTCTACCTCGTGGATTAAAGAAGTTTTCTGCTTTCAAAAAGTTGAGCGGAAAAGTCCTGGAACTTTCATCTTTATCAAGGAGTGGAAATGTAACGATGAACCTAATGACAAGGAATCTTTCATCTGCTTTTAAACCCTAACATCTGAGGAGGTGAAAATTAGAGACAAGGAGGTGATACACTTGACTGACCATCTCTAATACATATGTATATTTCCATATAAACATACAGATCATTCACAAAGCAGGCATCTGGGCTCTGGCAAATAAAGTAACAAATACATACTTTGAAGTGGAGTAGACTCCTAAATTAGTTAATGATGACCAGTGGCGGTGTTTATACAAAAAACAACAAAGTTAAAGCCAAAATAAATGTAAGAATATATATTATTAATTTAACAGGAAGTATTTTTAAATCATCCACAACCGAGCCTTACACGTCTGGAAAATTCAGTAACATTCACATTGTCATTTCATTATGAGCGTTTTACATTACAGACTAAAAACATTTCTTTAATATACTCTTTATATACTCTTTAATATACTTTAATAATTTCTCCTCTCTCTGTTCTTTTCCCAGTGCCAGTCTCATCAGAGGTTATTGTAGTGGTGGATCTTGCTCCTGATCTGGAGCAGTGGGCCAAGGAATGTCCCTCATTGCCCTTATTTTCTTGTAGATCATCAGAAGTAGTAAAAATTTGCTGATTTCAGTGGGAAGCTGTACCTAAATCATGTAGTAACTAGATCCTGTATTTCCAGCTCTTGCTGTTAACAGTTGTCTATAAACTATCTCTAAAAGTAAATGATTTTTTACCTGTGCTGTAGCAGTATTTTGGGCAGCAGATTCCAGATACAAACAGTGAAAGGCATAGAAGAGCATAGGAATGAGGGCTAAAACCAGTGTTTTAGGCTATAGGACAGGAACTCTCACCAGCCTCAGCTATGGCAAGGGCTTATTGTGCATTATTCCCAAGGATTCACAGCAGTGTTCCCTTCCCATTCACAGTCATTTGAATGACTGACAGTTATTTTCTTAGGAAAACACGAGCAGACTGTACAGTAAGACGATTTTCAAACATAGTTTAATATAGTTTAACAGCTGGAAGCCAGAAGTGGCACCATGCAACCAACAGATTCTGCCTCCTATGCCAGTAACTCTGTTTAAGAATTGTATTATTTATCTGGAAATTATTTTACAACGCATGAAATATCACCTCTCATGTCCCAGACTTTCCCTTCCAAAATAATGCCATTGCCTTCTGTAAGCTGACTCACAACGCATGGCTTTAGAAAGAGAGGAAATATAAGGGGATGTTATTAAGGAACTACCAAAAAGGGCCCTTTACATGTGTGAATTTTCTTCTCCCAGTGAGTTCAGATGTCAGGATGCAAATATAGACTTAACAAATGTGAGTGTATCTGCACTCAAGTTTTTTAATATCATCTGACTATGCTTAATGTCCACTAAACATCTCACAATATTGCCAGACGTTCCCCTGCGTTTTTATTTTGAGAGTTCTGCTTGTCTAGATGATCACACCTTGACTTTCCTGACCATTCTTGTGTGTGTATGCTGATTGTTATCATCAACAGTGAAAACAGCAGCTTAAGAAAATGGTCCATGTTGAGTTCATTGTGAGATTTTCATATTGCTTTTACTCACCAAGACTATTTTTTCATCTGATGTTCACTCAGTTCTCATAAATACGTACATGCAAAACCTTATTCTCACTGAAATGTGAAGATTCACATAGAGGAATCTTAAAATAAACATTTGAAATTTATTAGCAGAGAATTCACTTTTTTTTTCATCCTCTCAAAGTGCAGAAATGCACATGAAGTTTTTGGCATTTAGCAGAGGATCTCTGACTGAATTCTAATTCTTAATGCTGCATAGTTTGTATATACCCTGATACTCAGCAGCTCAACTGGATGCTGTATTTCAGCAAGCAATAGGCAGTCTCTGTTGTCATCAAATACAGAGAAATAATGGGGATTTTTTTACAGTGCTGAGAAATCAATTGCCAGTGGTGTTGGTTGTGCATCTCGGATAGCTCGAAGGCTGCCCAGCCTGCAGGTGCTCTCATCTAGAGCCAATAAACTGCCAATTTACCATTCCATTCAGGATCAATATTAATCATTCACCCAGGTCCAGAAGCTTGGTCTCCTGGTGTGAAGATCCCAGCTGGTGTTCCCAGGCCTTAATGGAAAAAGATGTATTTTTAAATGAGACAGAGTTTAGTCACTGCCCAGGAGTCTTGCGTAAGATTTTAAAGCCTAAACTTTTTGCATTTCCCTTGAATACACCAAAATAAATGCTACTATTTCAGACCAAGAGATAGAGCAAGAAATTCATTATCTAAGAACATTGCAACCCAGGACCTATTGCCCAGCGATGGCTGTTCCTGCCACAAAGATAATCCTGGCAATCTGAAATGGGGCCTAAACTAATTGAAAACATCATAAACAAAGTGTCTGAGATCCTTGCCATTCAGCTGCCAGCTCTGTGAGCAAACACAGATGAGGGGAATTTCTTTTAATGAGTGTAGCTAACTTAAAAAAGTTGTCTTAGCAATATAGAAGCGTAACTGCATATACTTGGTTCTTGCAGAAGCTTTTTTTTTTCCATATTTACAGATAATCCCATGGGAGGTAAAAATCTGGCACCAGATATTGTTTCAGCAAAGTGGATTAGGTTACAGCCCATCAAATCACAGTATACATTGTGCCAGTCTAAGAAGGTATTTTCAGAGGAATATGAAAGAACAATTATTAATAGAACTCTGAAAAAAACCTGGGGCCCAATCTGGTGGGATGTCAGGGAAAAAGCCCTGGCAGGATCAAACCCTCATTGGCACCAGGAACTGTTTCTTTTTAATGACTTGGAAGGTTTCATTAAGTGAAAGATTGACACAAGGTTGCTACGACAACATGTGGAAACTATGCTGGCAGAGACTGAAGTGCTTAAAACCTCCCACTTTTTCCCTACAATCAAGGGGAATTTAGCTTAGGAACAAATTAGTTCAATTTAGTTTAGGAAAATAAAAAATAATAATAATAAAAACAACTTTGCAGGAAATATATACATACATCAGTGATGGCTCAGAGAGGAGAATAGCCAGAGAGCTGCTGCCTTGGTGGTCCAGCCTGTAATTTCTAATGGAGGAACAAGGGAATTAAAAGCAAATGCAGAAGAGTGTCAGATTTTTGCAAAAGACAAAGACAATTAGTGCTCTGTAGAGTTCTGCCCATATTTTGCATAACTACATGGCAATTTTTTTTTTTTTACTTTGAAATTTTAATATGCCAGTGATTTCTGTATTCCCAGAAAATTCCTTGGAATTCACTTTTTCTTTATAGCAATTTCTAGAAGTTATTGCCAGCACCATGCAAACAATTGACTTAAACCCAAGCACTTCTGTGATAAGTTTAATCCATGAACAGCAATCATTTCTTCATATCTTGTACTGATGTGAATATATTTTTATTACATGTGTTTCAAGACCTGTAACTCACAAGCTATTATGAAAGAACTGATTTCCTCTCTGAAATAATGTATTCCAAGGAAGGATTTTCCAAAAGTACCACGTAACTGAAAACATGTTCTGCTTGAAAGTCATTTCTGTGACTGGGGTTTCCTATTCCAGCCACACGTGCTTTGGTGGTTTGTAGTTAAGACAACTCTGTACTGAAGTGGCATATTTTTTTTTTCCTGAAAGGCTCACACGTGCAGGCTGAAAGATCCATCTTGCCCAGCGTGAGGAGAAACAAGCTGCTTTCCCATTTTTCTGACTGTGTGGGCAAAAGAAGACTGAACACAAGGCAAAGGGATGAAGAATGGAACGGAGGCAGGAGACTTCTGCTTTTTTTCCTTCTTTCCCTCCTGCCAGGTAACCTACTCGCATTCCCAGGCTTTGAATGTTTATTCTGAACTCCAGCAGAGCGTATCTCATGAAAAATGCAGAGCAGTGCTGAATTACCATGGCTTTCTTAAGGCAGCTATCACTTTTAGCCATGCTGGGGTTATATGCTTGCCACGTGCTAAAAATGATTCATTTTCCCAAACGTAGCTTCCTAAGTTAGTCAGGTGAGAGAGACAGCTTGGTACATAGTAGTTATAGTCCTGGAGGGTAAAATTCCAGTTACATGGGACTTGTCTCACTGCCTTAAGCAAAGAGTATACTAACAATGACAGCAGGACCTATCTCATGTTATTCTCATCCAGCAACTGAGAATTCCTGTGAAGAACTGATGTGTCATAGCCCTACAGCTCCCTGGGTCAGATTCCTTACACTTCATAGCTCTCCAGCATAGTGTTCTCAAACATAAGCCAATTCACATTAATAGAACACTTTCATGTGATCCAGGGAGAAAGGGGATCCATACAGCAGCCAGGCGTGAAGGAGTGCAGAAGGTTATAAAAATCAGGGACAGAGTGGTACATTTTCATTTTTAGTCTAGAGGAAAATTGGGTAAGTAATTTTTTATTAGCTTTTTAAAATTAGGAATGTCTAGACTCAAAACAGTTTACTAATTATGTTTTAGACATTACAAAAAAGGCAAAGGGAGTGTCTTATAAGTAAAAGAAACTTTTACTCCTTACCAGGAAAAAAAAAAAATGTCTTCTTTGAGGTTCTGTAGTTCCATGGGCTCTCGTATAACTTGTTTTACAATCCACATAACATATAAAGTAGTCTACAGGATGATGTCTATTTAGTCAGTATCTTTCTAAGACCAAAAGACTTAAGTGTGTATGTCCTAAAATAGCTGTTTTAAAAACATGTTACAACATTACAGACTGTAATAGCTATTTGCAAATGCTGGAGTTTTTAAATATGGCTCTCTTCCACTGTTGTTCTTTTTCAGAAATAGTTCTAAGGATTTGTTTCAGAAAGGATTGCTTGTTGATTTGAAGTTGCCATGTAACGACAAGAATGGGTGTTTCTCGTGCAGAATTTCAGAGATAAAATTAGCTGGGTGGTCATTAAGCAGACATTTGACCATGGTCTTAAGTGAGAACTGACTGTGATGTTCCGTCTTTTCACACAGAATGAAGTTTGCTTCAGGCTGTAAAACACAACATTGAACACCTGTAGGTAGAATATTGCCTCTGGTGACCCAAACCTTTTATAGATCTTCAGGCAGTTGAAGTCACTTCCAGCCTTTCCCACTAGGAGAACTAATCAGATTAAAATAACGCTTCACTAGTTTTTAATTAACAAGAATTTGATGATGATGTTATTTTGAACGTTGATGACATTCTATTGAAATATGTTGTAAACATGTAAGACCATGGCCACTCCAGTTATTTCTGGATATTTTTAATGAACAGGGTTTATATTACCACAGTGTTTTGGTATGTTTTGGAAACTATTTTTTCAAGTAACTGTCTTTGAAAAGATATGTTTATCTGCAGACAGAAACTTAAAATCATATTGACAGACACAGGATGGCAATAGCAGACAATCAGGCTTCTATCTGTATGATAAAATTGTTATTTCCTATAAAACCTGATCCTATCCAAAAAACAGATTCCTTATAGCTTGAATTTGTTTCTTGTGGTTCAGTTATTCAGAATCAACCTGCTAATTACCTGGGAGTAGACCTTTTCCACTTCACACAGCCCAAGAGATGTTAGAAACCTGCTGTACATGTAGGAGTTAAGGAAAAAAACTCCATCCCTTTGTGTCAAAGCTTTTTAATTATAATCCAGAGATTAGTTAAGTAGATGGTAATAGATATATCCATAAATCTTATTTTAAGGGGATTTAGGAAAGTAGAACTGTAGAAGGGCTGGTAGTTGGCCAGAGATATCAGATGGTCCTATGGATGGGAGAACTAATCCTCACTGGCTTAGTTTTCAGGACCCTGACATCTACATCTGCATCTCCATCTGCATCCGTGAGTTTTTCCATCTTTAGAACAGAGCTCTGTGTCTGTGACAGGCCTGGATGCTCTGGCATCTCTAGGGAGAGGAGTTGTCACTTTGCACGTGCTCCAGAATGATCTGGTCAGTGTTCTTCACCAAGAGTTGTGACAATCCCCGGGCAAGCTGTGGGAAGCAATCTAGTCCAGGAAAAAACTGATCTAAGTTATATTATAGCTTGTTTTATTTTACCAGTAAAGCAAGTTTCATTGACTGGATGTGCTTGGATTGTCACACGGGCATTGGTTTGTGGGGCTGATTAGAAAGGAAACCTGTTCAAAACCAGTCAAACAGACGACTGCAAAAAAAAAGAAAGAAATAAAATAAGCACCCCCAGTTCCAACCTTACCCTTCCTACTCACACCTCTGCCTGCAGACCGTTTCCCCCAAACACAACAAATCATTTACGTTGTAAATTGCTTACGATACAAAGCAAGCAGGATAGAAATAGAAATAGAAGCAGTAGTTTGGAGAGCTTCCAGAGCAGGCAGGGGCTGGGAGGGATGATGTGGGAGACATCTCTGGGAAGGTTCCTGTTGTGAAATCTCCTGCAGGCTGTGGCCGGGTCCCTGTCACCATTGGAAACTCCCATTCAGCAGGATGGGAGAAAGGCATTTTTTGCAGAATATTGTGGATATTCCTGTTTTATGGAACCCCTGCACAGGTTGCAGAAAACTTTCAGAGCAGCTTTTGTGTTTTCTGATGCCAGTGGAACAAGGTTTATAGAAGCCCATTAAGTCCGTAACAAGTCTGAAAAGAGTAAAATTTTACCCTACATCTGTGATCTGGGATTAAAGCTAAATGAGTAGCTTAAATTCAATTGATTCTACATTCAGTTGCAGAAAGTAATGGTTTGGAGATTTGCATTGCTGGCAACCAGTATAAGAGTAGAGCCATCACAGATTATAGTTTTTATTTTTCTTGACATAATTCTTTTTAAGTACTGGGTTCTAAAAATTGCACAGCGAAACGAAGACTGTTTTAATTTTTGTATGCTTTTTGTGAGAAGCTCTTGAATGCAGGATACTATGAAATATATCAATTGGTCAAGATACATATACAGGATATACAAGCCTTAACAAGTTTGACAAAATACTGAACTGTATATTCTTGCCAAATTAAATTTGTCATAAAATACTAGTTAGAACTCGACAAACTCATTTACTTCTCTGGTTTCACAACAAGCTTATGATCCTGCTCACGCTCTTGGTTCTTGGTCAAACCCAAGACTCAGCCAGCTCTGAGTCCTTGCAAAGGGGTTAGGATATGTTTGTTCACTTTGTGTGTAAGCAGTGGTGTGTTTTGGGGAGTTTTAAAGGACTCAAATAGGACTTTACTTAAAAAAAAGGTAAGAACAGTTTATTTTGTTATCTCGGGGAAATATACTTCTCTGTGTAGAAACAATCAGAGAAGATTCACTGGTTCATGGCAACCTGACTGGGTGTTTTCTTGCTAGGAAAACATAATGTGATAGATATCATGCTAATTATATTTTTTTTCCTTTGAATTTTTATATTTTAGAAGGAAACAGGACCAATATAATTGTGAGTAAGAAAGCAGGACCATGAGATAATCTCCCTTGGGACAATGAAAGAAAACAGGAAACTATTAGGGAACCAACACTATAGCTGTGTCTGCAGAATAGATCTGCCTGAGGAATTAGGCCAAATGACATATATTTTCAAAGGAGTTCTTTGGGAAATATGATTTCAGAACATTTTCTCTCATTCTCAAAACGTGCTTCCTCCAGCAGACATGTAAAAACTATAACTAATTTGGGGAGATACAGACTAAAATTAACACTCTCTGACATGGTGAGCAACCCTCACTTGAAGCCAGAAGCACAAAGGTTGCTAGAAGAAGGGAGAAAAGTAAAAGAAAAAACCACAACAAAAACAATAAATGAGTATCAAAATCTTAATTTTTACAGCACAGTTTTAGGTGAATCCTCCAACACTTCAGAGGGAGGAATATGTGTGTCACATATTATACATAGCTATCTCCCACTATTCTTATGATTCTCCTAGTATAATGTAAGCTTTTTCGTCCTCACAAAAAAAGCTGTTGATTCAACTGTAAAAATTTTGGGTTTCTATTTCTGTGTGTGTCTATGTATTAGATATACAGCCTATCGATACAATTGAAACGATAGTAATTATTATTAACTGTTGGAGTAAGTTGCAAGCCTGCTTGTTACAGTGTCTGTTAGTCACAGTTTCCATGCCACTTCCAACTGTAAACTGAAAATTGTACTTAACCACTTTCTTTATGAGAAAGAGCTGATTTTACCCACAAGTTTGGAGCGTTGCAGAGCTTTATTAAACCCATATGAAAATCTCTGCATGATGCAAGGGGGCAGGAGGTTTAAATTCATGGTCTACATAAAGCTGGGGGTTTTTTTCAGTTCTTCTGGTAGACTCTTAACTCATTGCACTGTTCACATCAAAAGGTTCTGTGTGTCAGGAGCACTGAGCATGGAGATACTCTTGCCTTCTAATAGTGCAAGCCTTAGCATTTCTTAATTGTCAGACACACAATATTTAGTTCCTGCATGAAGACTTGCCAGCCTCAAACCAATATTTGAACCACAGCACCATTAAACCATTTCTATTGGTAAAAAGACTTCAAGAGATTTGGAAATTGTGCTTAAGCATTAATATAAGCTACGGTCTCATCATATCTCTCTATGTCAAGTTCTGTTCGTCCATCTGAAGTTTAGAAGTTTGATTCAACCTCTAGGCTATCAGCCTTTTCAGAGAAGAATATTATTCATTTCTAGATGTACAGGACTTCACCAAGTAACAGTTAAGAGTTTGCTCATGCAACAGAAAAAGAATCACATCTGGATACAAGACAAAACCAATCTTGATTCACCTCAACCCTTTAATTATGGAAGGTGGTACTGTATATACTCCCATCATACATGAACTTTAAACTGGAGAAACAATTGTAAACCTTATTTTGTGCTCATTCCTTTGACTTGAAATATGGTTGGTATCCACTTTTTGGGTACTAGTCACTGATATTCAGTTCCCTACATTCTGGCATTGTTTCATGTTAAGAGTAGAATTTTTATGGTTTTCCATTTACTAATATCTCCGAATGCTTTGTGTTTAGTTAAAAACAATTGATGTAACTGGGAGACAAAAGTGCCATCTGTGAGCTTGCACGAAGCATCAGCCGAGGAGTTCTTTTTCACATGAGCTCTTGCTCCAACAGGCAAAGGATTTTTTTTTTTGCCAGCAAGTCAAGGACGTGCTGTACCAAAAGGCACCTGGATCTTTAATATCCAAAAGAGAGAGTCATAAGGCTTGCATGAACATGCAATATTCCCATCTGAAAGATGAAATCTGGAAAAAAAAATATATTTCAAGCTAAAAACTCAAGTGCTACTTTTCCCATTGCACTGGTTTTCTGCCATCACCAAGGATACTGGTGCTGACTCTTGGATTTTGCACCCCAATGAATCACTATTTTTACTTTTGAGTCCACATCCAGATATGAATCCAGTCACTGTGGGCTAAGATTATAGACATATAGGTGCTGCTGCAGGAGAACTAGAGCAGGATTGCTCATTTCCACTCACTTTATTACCTTTTGTTGTTTTGTTAGGCATTAAAAGAATAGCCCAAATGACAGCAGAAAAATAGATAAATAGTAGATAAATAGAAACCAACTGCAAAATCAAATTTCATCTGTAAATCTGTCAAGTTCCATCTGTTGTAATGACCAAAACCAAAATAATTATAGTCTCTGTTCAACAAAAATAATTATATTTTTATATTAAAATCTTACTGAGATGAAAGGGGAAATTCACATCTTTAAGACCAGGCTGTTTGCAGACTCAGGAAGCCCTTCCTGCAGCCATTTGCAGTTGATTTCTGCAGGTTTTCTTCCCAAATTTTCATTTACTATCACAATCCCTGCTTAGAAATGTAATTATAGTGCCTGATTTTGTATAACAGCAACTATTTTGTCAGCCTGATCTCCAGGGAACATTCCCCAAACCAAAACTGAGACTGAGTTAAAGTACTGCAAAGCCTGCGTCTGACAAACTCGCTAACGATGAAGTAATGCAAATGGAAAATACACCTGTAAATTAAGAGAGAAGTCCTGAAACTGGATATTGTTTATATTATTGGAAGATGATAACATGCGTATAAATAGTGTAGACCCAGCTGGGCAAGGCAATATGTTATATGAGTTTAAATCTGTCGTCAGGAGAAGCTGATTAGGTTTATGTCTGTCAAAAGGATGAAGACTTGAGCCATCTGTAACAACAGTGAGCAGCTTAGTTCACTTGATCTCCACCAACCACCATGGATCACTAGGACCACTTCCCACAACATGGCATGAGATCATCTTTTTTAAAAAAGCCCCTACCACAAAGGCAAACATCAAGAGTCTCATTATTATGCAATTATTATCCTTTGGGGAAAAAAAATAGCACATGAAAATGATTTTAACTTTACTGTTTTTCTTTCCTTCTTTATTTATGATACCTTTAACGATACCTCTGTGATGTTGCTTTGCACAAAAGTGTTCTTGTCTGACCCTTTCAAATAAGCCAAATGAAGCATTTCAATCCTGATTAGCTTCTGTACTGATATTTTGAGGGCTGAACACCAGCCCTAGTGTCCTGCTTAGTTCAGGATTACCCAATATATTCCTGGCCTAATCAATCACTCAAACCCTCTCTGCCTCAGTTTCTACTTTTGTGAAATGTAAAGCATTGAAGATTTTAAAGCAGCGTTGTCCTGCTTTGTGAATCACTGAAGAACTTCCATAAGTAATGCTACCTAAATATTGACAGTACAGGATTGTAAGTGCTGTGCTTACTTAATATAAATATTTTCAGAAGATTGCAGAAATGACCGGTTTCATTTCAAAGTAAATATTTTTTCAGTCAACTCCAGCATCTTTGTAAACAATGAGTCAGGGCTTTAGGAGCACTATCTTGGCTACAAAGTGATTTCAGTGGTCAGTGACTCAGTTCCCAGAGTCCGTCCTGCAAAGATCTAGTGTAATTGTTTGGGCTGGAGTCTGAAACCTAACCCTGGTCTGGCTGGTAACAAGTTGTCCTGAGGTGTAAGTCTCCTGAGAGACTTCTTCTCATTGCCTGCTGTGGATCACTACGGATGAAACACAGCACAGCTGGAGTGAGAATATTGTTCACTGTTAAATAGTCAGCAGCTGAGTTTATAACCTAATTTATTCTCACCCAGTGATCAAACAACTACCGTGAGGTTACGAAAAACAGCTTCAGGCTAAATGGTCTCTAATTGAGGGTGAAGGATATAAGCTGTACAGGATATATGCATTTATATACGCATAATATCTAATATATAGACATGCGTGTGTGTATACATGATGATGTACCTGTGTTGGGCCAGCACAAAAAATCAAGAAGCATCCACCCCTCAGCCCAAGAGAAGTCTCAGAGTGTTGGTGGAGGCTTTGGAGAAGCCCAAGAACTCCTCTCCCGTGATATTTGTGTGGGCAGGAGGGGTGTGTTCACACAAAGCCTGAGAAGCAGCTACGACCTGGCAACTCTGCCGTGTCAACACACACCTCAGGCCAAGAGAGCAGGGGATGAGACACTGCTGCCACCCACAATGAGGGAGAGACAGTTGCTGAGAGACCCCACAGCCAAAGGAGAACAAGGAGGAAGGCATCTCTTACCATCTGAGCAGCTTTACCCCCTGCCTTTTCTCCTCAGCTCTCAGAAAACCAGACCTTACGGCAACTCTTCGCTCTCCCTTGTATTTCCACTGAGCATCTTGGCCAAAGGGAGGAGAAAAAAGGGAATGCATGGAGAGAAGAAAGAGGGGACAGCAAGGAAAATAGTTTGAAAGAGAAAGAACCTGCAAAGAGGCAAGAAATAATTCGCCTTGTGACACGTTTTCCCCTTTCTTTTTTATATCTGCCTCTAGAGACCTGTTAATCCAGTCCCCACTTTGCTTATGGCTCCTTTTCTGCCTCGACTCCATATGGATTTTTGTCTCTCTGCGTTGTGTTCCACCACCCCCAGTGCTGTGATACCACAGTGGGCAGACCAGCTTTGGGAAAACCCACCCTTCACTCTCCCCACTCCTTCCCAAACTTTCTCCAGCTCTCCGTAGCCACATACTCCATGTGGGCAGGGAGAGAGCCCGTGTCACTGCACCGAGCTGCCTCTTTCCTCTGGATCAACAGCCTCCCCAGGGACTTCGGCGCCACATCTGGAATCTGCTGGAAAACTGCTGGGATAAATGTGGTTTGGAAAGAGAAATGCTCCAATACTCAGATGTGATTTTTTTTTTTGGAGCATATCTATTTTATGAAATACTTTTGGCATCACTTTTAAAGACTAGATCCTCTGCGTTACTTTGACATCTGCGGTTAGTGCAAAGAAAAGGGAACACACATGTGCTCTAAACATTTAATGCTCAGTGCACAAGAGGAAGATTATTCAGATGGACAGATGAAGGTGTTGAGCACCAGTTTAGACACCGTAAGGTGGCCATGACAGATAAAACATAGAACTTTTCTGCTTCTGAGACCCATGTCTTACAGAGAGGCAGTTAAGGGATGAACAGGATGCCCTAAGGTGTCCAGTGTGACACTAAGTGTATCTTTTAGTCAACAGAATCACACCTAAGGTTTCCAGAATCACTTTTAGTCAACAGAATCACACTTAAGATTTCCAGAATCACTTTTACTTATTATTGCATGAAACGATATAGTGTTACCAACGTTCTGTTAAAAACTGAAATGACAGACTTATTCTTTCCATGTGGGAAAATACTCCTAGATAGACTATAAAATAAAATTGATTAGCAACCCTGATGGAGGTTGGAGCAACATTAACTCAAATTCCAGTGCAGTCTGGCAACTGGGGTGTGCTGGGGAAGCCGCTGCTAACGTCCTAGTTCTAACACTTGGTGTTTGCTTTTTACCTTGAGCAAGTCAATTAATCTCCAGAGAAATTTGTGTCATCTTCTACATCTTTTGTGCCATGAACGTTTAGACTAAAAGATCTGAAGGAGAGAGAAGGGATTGTCTGTGCAGAGATGAAAACGAGAGGTCAAGTCTTGCAGGCACTTGATGTCTCTCTCTACTTTCTAAATTCACTTCTAATGGTACTATGTATAAATAAGGCCTTTGCATTTTCTTTAATTGTTACCACTGCCACATCTATGTACTTCATTACCGTGAGCATGAATAAAACTCTTCCTTACTTTTTACCTTAAAACTTTTTTTTTACCTTTAGCTATATGAGGAGGTTGAACCCCATCAGGAGTCAAAACACTTTTGGATCACAATGGTTTTTATCCAGGTTACAACTTGTAGCAAAACAATTCCCTTTTCCTTCCTCCCTGAACACTATGGTTTTGCAGCCTGACCACCTGTGGTGCCACAGTGACACCTCCATGGTGCCCTGACATCCCTGGCCCAGGAGTGGCATCATTAGAAGAGGTGGAGGTGGAGCTTTTTGTTGCTGGGTTTTACAGGGTTTTTCAGCAGATCCAGCTGCTGAGGTTGTTAAGCAACACCTTTCCCATCAAGTTGCGCACTTTTAAATGGTTATGTGTTTACAAATTCTCATTATAGGATTATGTTTTCCTTCCCAGATCTTGATATTTTCTGTTAGAATTTGTGAGAAAACAAGGGCTGAAGGACTTGAAGTCATTCTTGAAGATTTCTATGATACTGTTCTTATACGCAGAAACTAAGACTGATTTTGCCTTAGTTAAATCAAGATCAAGAGAAGGGCAAAATTCTGAACACACCCGCTCTTTCTGCTCTTACCTGTGCTCCAGCAGAGCTTCCTGGTGCTTTATGTACTGTCAATCATGTGGAAGTAAGGAACATAAAAACATTTTGTCTTATTTTGGCAATATTTATACCATAAAGTGAAATGAGCTCAAACTAAATTGTCTTATATAAATACCTGAGGTAGCATATATTTAATATATAAGAAGCTAACGTAACTGAGTGGTGTGTCGTTGGTAAGTATACCAAATACTGTATATACTAGGATTAAATTTGATCACTCATGACAAATTGCTTGGATCTTACTGAAATGCCTAAGTCATTAACCTGCTACATGGCTTCCCTTTAAGTCTGAGCTGTGTTTTCCCCTAGTTTCCAGTCCTCCTGGGTTAGATCTTCTTTTGATCAAGAAAAGGCATTCTCCCTGGATGATCATGAAGCTTGGATGAAGAACCACAGGGGAATTCCATCAAATAACAGTAAAGCGACCTGATGTGAGTACATCTTCTCTCCCACCAGTTCTGCCATAAAGTCAAAGAGAATAAATGGAAACATCAGAGGATGAGGAATGCTCTCAGAGTTAGTGGCTTACACAAACTGAGTTGGCTTCATGCTGGAACAGGACATCTGCGTAGGTGGGAACAACTTGCAGTGAATAGGTGTTGCTTGGGAATAGTTGGGATAGAACCTGAGTGTATCCTGATTTAGACACAAGTGTGGGTCAGGAAACTCCAAAGATCTAATATCCACGTTGTCAGAGTTGTTCTGGGTGCAGAGCTCAGGGAGCCTGGCTCCTGGCTGTCAGCATGGGTGTCCTCCCCGCATTTCACATGACTCGTGGTTCTGGCAGCAGGGAAGTTGTCTGTGAGGCTTTGCAAACCTTACACGAGGTCTGCCAAACAGAGGGATTCTCCTTTGCATATATCTTGATAAAAATACACAGTTGGGAATCATGTTCAACTCCCAGCAGGTCATTTTCCCCAAAGTTGGTGCCAGGTGCCTGTTCCATAAGGCGGCTTCTTCACTTTCACTTTGTGGCATTTTCTGGCCTTAGCTTTAGAAATGGAATAGCACCAAATATGATGAGCTCAGCTTCTGTTTATGAGGAAATAACGTGTCTAGCAGAAGTGAGGACATCAGGCTTGTATTTTCCTGAGCTCCCACAGGATCCCTGTTCTTAAATTCGTGGCAGAGAGCCTAAACAATAACATTGTTTAATTTGGTGTCTATAAGTAATGAATTCATAAAATTCAATTATTCATTGTAAATGGCCCTATTTTGTTTCCTAAGGAAAAGCACACTAAAATTTTGATTTGATGAACCTCAGCTTTTCTGGAGTCTGAAGTGGGATGAGGAAAAGGGGATATGACAGGCCTTTTCATATCTTTTAGTTTCTGAGTTTAACTATAGATCTTGACTTTCCCATCTTGAACTCTTAGAGGAATAGCACAGATTTATGTGACATATTGTATTGCCCACACGCCACCAAACCCAGCCATAGGTACCTTACTTTATAACCTGAAAAAGCTCAGGAAATACGGGTAATTTATTTCTGATCCGTGGAATTCTTCTTTGAAGAGTAACAGTGGCTTAAGGTGGTATAATAATGCTGGAGGCTTGGATTGCTGGATCACCAACTTCATTAAAAAAAAAGAAAGGTTAAAAAGGTTTGTAGTCCCCAGCTCTGCGACTCTTCATTCCAACTCTTCACATGCCTGATGTTTTCAAGCCAGCTGTTTGTAGACCAAGGCTCTGTGGAAGAGACGACAACCCCAGGAAAGCCATCAGACAACCCAAAATCCTACCCAATAAAATCCCGCCTCTTATTCCTGTCGGATATGAATTTTCCATGCTCGGGTCAGCATAGAAGCAGACACCTGACAATTCCTTTGCCGTGTGCTACCAAATATCACCACTGGTGTTTACAGAAACTTGTTAATCACTTGGAGTTGCCACTAATGATGAACACACTCTCTTTTGTTATCAGCTGTCTTTCCGAGCACCCCTTTGTGGAAGGCATTGCTGGAACGGACAAGGAGCGTTAATAATAACAATTAGCTCACCCATAAACCAGTACTTCTTGCAACATCACATTTCAAAGGGGTTTTGTCATGTCTCCACCCTTCAGGATGATTAAATGGGAAATTATTTCGGCCTAACCTGAACAGGAACATCAACATTTTGTAGCAGGTATTTCTGAGACCTTCCAAGAGTAATATGAGAAATTAAATATAATGAAAGACCAACTTAAACACATAAATAATCTTGAAATCAAAATACTAAATAGTTATTCCCTCCAAGATGAATTTTTCTTTAAAAACACCTGCATAACTTCAGTGTATTGTTGATACTGTTTGAACAATTTTTGTAGTGGCAGAAGCCCTGCTCGCACCATTGGCCAAGAAACGCTGGAAGTGAAATATGTTTTAAGTAGAATCCATTTTCTCTGGGGTTGCTTTTGTGAAAAAAAAAAAAAGCATTAGTACTCAATTTAGGAGACGCAGAGCCACGGCTGGCTCCCAGGAGCAGGGGGAGGCCCGGGTGGAGGAAGCAGAACTTGTTTTCTTTTTCGCCCTGGGGTGGAGGCAAGTTGGTTGTTCGGCAGGTTATGAAGGTGGGTCCCCAAAAGAAAGCCTACATTTCATATCAGTCTGAGGAGAAGTAGGAGGAAAATAAGGTGAAAACTTGGGAGGTGAAGATGGGAGGAATGGTTTGAAGACATGCTCTGAAAGTGTCGGTGAATCCAGAGTTGCTTGATTAACCCTGGAATGTAAGTGCAAAGTTAAACATTTTCTTGCTCTCTCCCTTTCAGGAAAGCAGTTGTTTTTCTGTGCATGTAAAAAAATCTCTATAGGCTGATCAGACCCTTTTGGTGAGCGTTTTTTGAGATATGTAGTGTTAAAATAATGGTAATAATGACATGTAAATTGTAAGAGATAGTGTAGAAAGATGACAAAGATTATCTTCCGTTTAACCTATGTTTATTTAATGAATGGATTTTTAGCATGATGTTAATGTTTATTTGAAATTCTATACATATGATAAAGCGCTTGTAGTTTGCAACCTAAATAATGCTTGTGCATTGAGAAAGTGTTTTAGAAATAACGTATGTAAAAAGGATTACAATAACATTGTAATCTGAAAAATTATCTTAGTTACTCTGCACTGCAATTCATGCATTATTATCACTTGTCTCATTATTGGAGAATCTAAAATGATTTATTCCTTATTTATGACATTTATATTTTTAAGCAAATGGTAATGTGACAATTATGTGACAATTGTGAAATTTCATACTCTAAGGAAAGAAAAGAGTAAGTAGACAGCAAGATATGCTATGTTAGTGGGGATTGGTGATAGCTAGCTTTCTCAAAGCACTTTTGCCATGCTTTTGTAATTCTCTACTTTGATTCCTGTACATTTGAAGAAAAAAATGTAAATACTTTTTTCTTTCAACTGAATATTAAAAATTTGGCCTCTATGAGCAGTAGTTTTTCTTAATGCTCATTGTCAGTGAGCTGGTGCAGAAGCATTGGGCATGTATTATGCACTGGAGTGAATTTAGTTTAAAATAAACAGAGCAACACTATGTCTCACAGTAGCCAATCTATTTAAGAACTTGATAAGCAAAATTTGCACATTTTCCACAACTGATATATAAGACCCCACGGGTCCCAATGGACCAAACAACTCCACGAGCTCTCGGAAAACTCCCCAGCTTGCATTAACTGCAAGAGCTTGTGAGGGGAGAGTTTTGAGAGCTTGAAATCTCCTGGTGTTTTCACATGATGTTTGTGGGAACAGAAAAAGAGCTGAGGAGATAAAATCTCCTTAGATCCGTGGCACAGAAATACCAGTATATTCACTCCTATGGAAATGTGCTGGCTGTTGAGGGAAATGTATTGCTATAGCAAAGCTATTATTTATCTCCTGCCCATTGAAACCTTATTTAGCTGCTCTAACAGTGTCAGAATGGGGTGTTTATATCAATACATACTTAAAATATTATAATCTTAAGCTATTTTCTTGGAACATTTCACTGACCTGCACCTGAAGAGATTTGGTTGTGCACAGAACTTCACGATGGACCACTCCATACATGGGGAACAGTGATTTTAAAAATATTACATACAGACTTTAATTTAGTTGAGTGCTATTTTAAAACAGTATAGGATTTGGCAGTAATCTCAGCAGATAAAGCCTCATGTTGCTAATTAATCACTAAAAATGCAATCCTGGCCCCAGTGTTTTCAACAGGAGCGAGTTCAAGCACCAATATATCCCCTGAAGACACTCAAGTTTAAACAGAGTGGAGCTTAAAAGCACAACACACAACTTCTCTCTCTCTCCAAGCCGCCTGTGAAGAAAAATAATCTTTCCAGTTTAAAAAAGTGTACTGCAGTAATAAGTAATAACATTCCTTAAAAGCTTCGATGGTTTCCTTGGCTGACAAACTACTGTCTTTCTTCTCCTGCTTGACTTTAATGGAGTTTTTCCCTCGACGTGTGCCACAGACCCATCTCATGTTCTTTGGGAAGAAAAAATATTGAAGAGAATGTGTCATTTTCACCTGGGCGATAATACAATAAATACAGGGAATTAAAATTCCAGAGCTCCAAAATAAAATGTCTAAAAAAAAAAAGAACTAAATATCCATAATTGAATCTCTGTTCTGTACATTTACTGTTGAGTGTCCTTTTCAAAAAAATACAGAACTGAATGATGCCTGGGGAGACATTAATTCTGGAGTGTTCTAACACTGAGGATTTTTTCAACATTAAATAATTAAGAGTTGAAACTAGTATAAAACAAATAGTAATTAAGGCGGGCAGATCCTGTGAGTGCAAAGAAGGTGCATTTGGCTCATAAAATTGGAAGCAGAATAATGCCTAAGAAAAGGAGGGTATGAATCCAGCGATAAGGATTAAAAAAAAATCCACTTTTTCTTAAAGCTAAGAGCATATATGGAAAAATGGTTTCTGTTACAGTAAGTCAGGTTTAACGTTGTGGGCCTGACAGTGTGAGTGTGTAGCTCAGACCAGGGTCTCCAAGACATACATGTGGTTTGAATACAGTTAAAACAACACGGTTTTCGGAGGGGCTGTGCATCCAGACTAACTTTGGCAAGGAAAATGCCTTTCTGCTCAAATGACATGGGATAATCCAGAAACAGAGCAACAAAGCTGAGTTTCAAGGAGCGTCTCCCAGTGTAAGTGGAGCCAGTGTGGGGAAGAAAGCAGAGAGACGTTATGAAATAAAAGAATTAGGAGTTCTCTGCCCCTGATTTATGACTTAAAATCATTGTCTGACTGTCAGGAGGGGCAGCTGATAGGGTGACTGAGATGAGGTTCCTCCAAGTTTTCAATTTTAATTATTTTTTTTTTTAATGGAAGACTTAGAGCTTTTTTTTTTTCTTCCAGTGATCTCTCTGTAATTGCTGTGTGATCCTGGACGTCAGCGTCGAAATGGGCAATGAGAACAGTAGTGCAGAAAACCAGGTGAGTGTGACACTGTGGTTGCGTTTCCCTTCCCTACTAGCCTAGAGCAAACCTTACAGAAATTGGTTTCATGGGCTGCTTACCCCACATTTACCTTCTGCTCCTAGTTACACTTATATTTAATTGTCCTTAATGGTAATTGAAGACAACTTTTTGTTTGTTTGTTTGTTTTTCCTTTGGCAATGACACTGCCCCATAGCGTCACGGCGATGTGTGGGTGGTTGCTCCCTGGGGGAAGGGAGCTGTGGAGGATCCCCCCGGGGTGAGCAGGGCTGGCAGAAGACCAACATCCCATGATGTCCTCAGGGGAACTGAAATGGGGTCCTGGGTGATGAGAGAGGCCCCGGGAGCCAGGCAATACCTGTGGTGCCCTCAGAGCCTGGACACACAGTAGCTTCTCCCTGTCCAGAAATGACCTTGCAACATGTGTGTGCAGATCCAGGAATTTATAGCCATTTCAGAAGGGTGCTTTGTCCATGCATGTTGTTGTTTGGTGGGGTTTTTTTAAATTTTTGAAATGAAGGGGACCTATATGCTATGGCTAGTTGTGTACAATTACATTAGAAGTTATTATGTTGATGTATCAAGTTTGAATAAAAGTTGTAATTTATTTATTTCAACATTTAAAATACCAGGACATGCTTCATCCTCTCTTCTTCCATGTGCTATGGTGGATGACAAAATGCATTAGGGTTCCTTTTACTTCCACCTCAGATGGCATTGGGTGTTTACTTAATAATACCCAGTATAGTAAATACCCAATGCAGCCCTGCAGTACCTTGTGCATTGCAAAGTGGACCCTCTCAAGGGAATCAGTATTCCGAATTAACCAGATGATAGAAGAAAAATTTTCTATAATTCTGGGTTGTTCTGGACAGGTTGTATCCCTAGTCTAAGATTTGGTCACAACTTTTTTCAGGGTTTGGGAAGAGGGGAATGTGCTAATTCTTATAACTGAGGAACGAGCATTTCTTCTCCAATGTGTACAGCTTTCACTTAGGAAGGTTTTGAAAGTCATTTCAAATTTCACATTTTTTTCAGGAGTCCTCCTCAGGCTGAGAAGGCTTTCATTAAAAGTTATTGAATTTATTAAGAAATGTAATAAAAAACTCTTCTAATAAGGAAAGTAAGCTTCTGGTCTCCTTTTCAGACTGTAAAAACTGAAGCAAGTTGAAACACCCCTCCCAACCCCCACAAAAAACCCCAAAGCAAAATAAATGTTAGAAAACCAAATTACTTTAAAAGTCACCACTAACACAGAAATAACAAAAAGTAGTAATAAAATTCTAAACGCCGCTTAATCTGCTGAACGAGTGTGGCTTTAATGAATAGTGGAAATTCACACAGCCACTAAAACATTTAAATATGTTCATTTTCAGTCAGAAGTTCCCAATGCAGATAAAGTCATCCTCATCCCACCAAGCCAAGGAACGCAGCAGGTACTGGATGATGGAACTGGTTTGCATGGTTTGCGTTTCAGCACATTAGCATCGAGCTTGGCTGCTCTTTTTCTTACGCATCTGCTTCTGGCTTTTGGTGGGTTTTTTTGATGCTGACTGCAAATTCACAAGTTTTACATTTAAGTTTTCAGCAAGTTGTAAAAAAAAAATTAAAATCTGGTTTCTTTTAACTTTTTCCTTTGGTAGCAATCTATGCTTTAGAGAAACGGCCTGTCTTTGACCCTCTTTGAATCCTGCCTGATCTTCCCAACTCTAACACAATTAAAATAGCTCAGTGGGTGTTGTTCTAATTGGATACCAATTGACATGAGTTGTTTTTGTTTATGTATTTATCAGAGAACACCCTTGCCCAGTTCTGGCTCTCAGCTGAGTCATCTGGAAGCCGTACACATGGTTTGCATTAGAGACAGGAGAGCCTGTGCTAAGTTTAGAACTCATTTAATAAGAGGGAAGATCTATGGAAGAAATGTGCTACTATTCACTTAGAGAAAAAGTAAACACCCAATATGTCTTGTAATGCCAGCCTCTGAGGAACATATAATCTAAATTTAGTCAAAATGAATGAAGATAATAAATAAATAAAATAAGGCGGGGGCCAGTAGTGTATTTTACAATGTCATTTTATATGAACTAAGCACATTCTGCTTTGCTGTAACAGCAAAAGTCCAAACTGCTGAGAGATTTTAGGTTTGTGCCCTGCTCTCTTAGAACAGCATTGTTGTCTTCCAAACAAGAGGTCTCTGTCAATGGCCCAGCTTGTTGGCCTTATGCTGAATTAAGTATATGCTATATTTAAGATGCATTTTCCTTGAAAAACAAACCTCCACATGAAGAGAAATGTGTTTAAATTGAAAAAGAACCAGTCTAGAAGAACAGATATTTTGACTTAGTATGGCCCTTGAGATCCAGCATTTAGCAAGGAAAATACAAGGGAAGTAAAGGAAGTATTCTTTAATGGGAGGCTATGAAAAGTACTACAGGTTATGGAACTCCAGAATTTAGGTCTCAGCCATTGTGCTGCCCATTAGACACATTTTTCTTCATCCACCCAAATGCACTGGCTATTATAGGGAATGGCAAGATCTGTCCTTAGGCTTTTCCTTGATTTCTGTGGACAGCCAAATGTTTAATAATCATCTACATGGCCATAATAAATTTTTTAAAATATCATAGAATCATAGAATGGTTTGGGTTGGAAGGGATCTTAAAGACCATCTAGTTCTACATGGGCAGGGACACCTCCCACCAGACCAGGTGGCTCCAAGCCCCATCCAGCCNNGGCAGCCACAGCTTCTCTGGGCAACCTGGGCCAGTGCCTCACCGCCCTCACAGGAAAGAATTTCTTCCTAGTATCTAATCTAAATCTCCCCTCTTTCAGTTTAAAATTGTTCTCCCTCATCCAGTTGCTCCACTTTGTGATAAAGAATCCCTCTCCATCTCTCCTGTAGTCCCTTCAGGTACTGGAAGGGGCTCTAAGGTCTCCCTGGAACCTCCTCTTCTCTGAACAACCCCAGCAGAGGGTCTCCAACCCTCGGATCATCTTTGTGACCTCCCCTGGACCTGTTCCAACAGGTCCATTTCTTTCCCTTGAAGTGCTCCAGCTGAGGACTCACTAGAGCAGAGCAGAGGGGCAGAATCCCCTCCCTCACCCCGCTGCCCATGGTTTTTTTTTGGTGTAGCCTGGAGTTATAGGTTCAGAGGGATCGATGTGTCTGTGCTTCTTCAGCCCTTGAAGCCTGGGCTCAGATGACGTTTATAAAAGAAATGGAGCTGACCAGGCAGGACCAACAAAACCCTCTGCTATCTGAGATGTTTGGCAGTGTGTGGGATGTGAAGGATCATGAAGGAGCCTATCAGCTCTGCAGCCCAGCCTTCTCCATGCTGCTCCGGGGGGGTTGTGCAGTTAATACAGGGAACACCTCCCAAAGTGATTGGACAGGGTTGTTGTCACAGGGTTATTGTTGACCCTAATGACTCTTTTTATCATGGTCTCCCATCAACTGGAATTATCCTTCTTCCCATGACATATTTGCGTTCGTTTTAAAGGGATGGGTAGAGGAAATCGAAAACTTCATCGTTCTGTATGCTAAGAAACACGAGCACAAAATTTTCCAAAGCTAGAACAGGCTGTATTTTCTAATATGTAATGATTTTCACTCAGGGGTTTAATTCTCGCCACCCTCTGAAGTTCTGAAGAGGAGAGAGCTATCCTTTTTCACAGCCTTTCTCTTGGTTACAGAAAAGTCAAAAGTTACCAAGTAACTGCAAAGCTCTTTTGCAGAAGGTGAAAACTTCTGCTGAATTGAAATTCTAGCAGTGTGTATTTTGCCCCACAGTTGAAGAGGGAATTTCAAAGTCAGCTACCACAGAAGTTATTTCTATATATTTTACTTTATCCTTTCTTCTTTGTTTTCTGAATATGTAAATAGGCAACTAAAGCTGGTTATTCCACATCTATGTCACTGTCTGTTTCTCTTTAAACATAAATCTAAGGTGTGATGATCTTTTTTGTTCTTGTTTGTTTTCTACTGTAAAATGTGTAAGATAGACAACACATGCATAGATGCAGAGGGCCATAGCTTCTGTAGAGTCTGTCTATATTCCTGCTAGGATTTTTCTGTTTAATTGTTGTGAATGATTCTGACTGCTGCACATTCTGCAGTTAATAATCTGCATTATTATTTTTCTCATATTCAGAGCCCAGTATTATGGGGATTGGCAGAGAATGCACTGGGCACATGAGTAACTTCCCAGCCTTTGGTCTCCGTTCACACAGCTGATAACTGGGCAAATTCCTCTGAGCTCTGGTGCTCATACTGTGTGTTTACACACTTTTTGAATAGTGCAGCCACATCTGTGTACATTCTATTGTTTATAGTCATTTAGGAGCAAAAACACATTCCCAATTTTCTGCATCATAATTTTGCCTACACCATTTTAATGAGGTACAGTGTTGCCCTACATGGGCATTTGAGTTTGTTGTGTCCTCATCATTCACCACTTTTACTTTCTAAATTATTATGTTCCTTCATTTTTTTACTTCATCTTCATCCACATCAACACTTGCCCACAGCAGGGTGTCGCTGGCCCTTGGCTACAGGCCAGTGTGGCCATTACTGGTCCTTGCATCATACCACCAGTCACCATACTCATTAATGCTTACTTCCAGTGGTAATTGCTACTGGTCCAATATTCTCTGGTGAGTAACACCAAGCATTTGTTTGAGTTTACACCAAAAGAATATTGTCTTTTGGGAATTATACATCCATTTATGCAAATACAGCAAATTCTGGGACACTTCTCACTGCAACGAGTAATTATTATACTTGTTCTCATCTGCCCGGTGAACGAGGGAAGGGGGATGAAAGAAGGATAAAGATTCAAAGTTGTGATGGGTATTTTAATTTGAAAGCACAGTGAAAAGGAAGCTGGAAGACTACTCCTTCTCTTCTGAATTGATGGTTAATGCTTCCTTCACATCTGTAAAGCCACCACCATGGGAAATGTACATTTATGAATACAGATGAAAAAGAAAAATATTCTATATTTACAAAGAACCTCTGTAATTATTTACTGCATTTCGCCATTTAGAAACAGTGTGAAAATGTTGTACCTACATTTTCCACAGCTGTGGGTAGTTAGAAATTACTAAGCAACAAACACCACCAGCTGGGGAGCACCACAGAGCTTAGAACACAGCTTGGAGATGATTTTCCCAACAGCATTTCATATAAATCTGAGAGCACCTCCTCAAGCCTCCTACTGGTAGGCTGCTGGGAGCCACTTGTCAGAAGCTGCTTCAGCTAAAATTATACTGACTGGAAACTGCAGGTTATGTGATGAAGATTTTTATTTTTTTTCCCCAAGATCATCAATTTTATTTTCTCTCTCTCCTGCTGTATCTCATACACCTGCCGTCCTTAATGAAATGATCCGGGTACTCATCAGGCCTCCGATTGTCAGGAAAGGGACAAAGGAAAACAAGAAGCTGCAGCAAGACTAGTGGAGTTCCAAGGATAACAATGAATCTTCTTTTGCCTCCTGAACATAGATCACAAAAACAGATGGAAAGAGCAGGTTACCCAGAACCTGAAATTGGATCTGTGCTTCATTTAGCAGACTCGTGCTACGTATGTTCAGATGGACTAGAGTTTAAACGTAGCAGCATGTTGTTAAGAAGACGTTTCTGTTGACATTACAAGGATCTGAAGACAAACAAACACTTTAGTGCTCTCAGAGGATGGGAAGGGTCATAAACACAAACAATGAAGCCTGAACGTTTGAAGTGCTCTTGCTGTAGCTGAGAGAAGTTGTGTACTCTGTGGGGAATGCTAAGCCAAGGACGAGATGATGACTATATATAAATATATGTATACACATACACCCACCCACACACATGAGTATTTATTTTTAGGGTCACAGCCAGAGTCAGTTCAGGAGGTACTTCCCAGGAGGGAAAGCAACCCTTTTTCTTTAGGAAAAGGTCGTAGGTACTTGCACTAGAATGTTGTAACCAGAATTTTTCAAATACCGTGGTTAAAATATCACACTTTGCTTCTTGTATCTGTAAGCAGCAGATTAAATGAGACTGCCACCAACAGCCAATTTTTGCATTCCTGTCCCTTTGAGGTTTTTAATTAGCAAAAGCATTGACTTAAAATTCTACTCTTTCAAGAGACAAGTAAACCAAGCCAGAAGCAATAGGAAATGACACCATTATTGATTTTAAAATATAAATCTACCATAATTGCAAAATTCTTTATGGAATCTCCTTTAAATAAAGTACCTGCTTTTTGCATCTGATCAAGTCATAATTATATCTAACTAATTAAGTAGTCATGAAATAAACCCAGCAGAAGCCGTGACAGTCCTTCCCCTTTAAACGGCTGTGCTCCAGCCTCTCTCAACAGGGAGTGGGTACTAGATAATGCCTATCACTGCACAACTTGTGTAATAAAATCAGCATTTAACTCCCTTGTGACAGGACAGAGCTAAACTTCAGTGCAATACTTGAGATCTTAATTGTCCCATGGACTTCAATTTTGGCCCAGTGTGTCATTTGTTGCTGTCCCAAGATCAGTAGTTATCCTGACCAGTGTTTGCTGATTTAATTGAAAAGTTCTGGTTGTTAAAGCAATATCCACTTGTTATCTAATTTTTATTTATTTTGGTACCATTTTTCCAATCAATGGAGAAATAATGGTCCTCCAAGGATACAAAGATTGAACAATCTAATTTACTTCTCAGTTACTCTACCTGCAAGGGAAAAAAAAAGGCAGAGGAGCAAAATGTAGCTCCTAAAACCTGCTCTGTCTTAAAAAAAAAATGCAACGACCATTTTAAACCACTTCAAAAAAAATATTTCCTAACCATGTGACCTGTGCAAGTCTGGTTTTACAAAAATGTGACCTTGAAAACTTTTCTTCTGTCCACTTTTCTGATGCAGCCTGGGTTAGTCATACCCCACAGGTGTTGATTGCTGGTAGGTATCAGGGTAGGAGGCAGAGGTTGTGTTTAACTTGGTTGTCCTAAGAGTCACAGCAAGCCGTTTCCTGGCATCTCGGTTCCATTTTCAAGGAATGGATTTAATGCTGAATTACAATCAAAATAACAAGGAACGACCTATTGATTAAGGCTGTGGATGGGGACTTTTCACTCCCTTTCCCTGCAGCTGGTTCTGCAGCCAAACGAGCGCTCGCTGCATCACGTGGCAGTGAAACCTCTCCAAATGGCACCATGAGCACAGTTTTTAGTGTGATACTACAGCCCCACACACGTTTGGCTGAGGAGGAGTGTGGTCCTGACAGGGACTGTGTCTCCGTCCCCCTGGTGGAGTCAATTTGGAGGCTTCACTCTGAAACCAGAGCTTGGGCATCACAGAGCCCCGTGTCCTGGTATCTACCTCCACCATCACTGCCCACTCCCATCAAGGATGGTGGTGTCTGGGGGATAAGAACCAACACTTCTAGCAGGCAGATTTAAAAAAAATATATACAAATCCCCCCCAAAAAAACCTTAAAAAAAAAAAAGGCAAAAAAATCCCACCAACTTGAAATGGAAAACATGGAGAAAAATAAAAGCTAAGTTCTGGTTTATTGATTGGGACTTGTAAAGGCTTGTTCCAGCTCCCCTCTCCCAATAACCAGAGGGAATTAGTGGGAATGGAAACTTAATGTAACTCTTCAAGGATGACTTTGAGCGAGTCAGAGCTCTGGCATGTTCAGCGAGGGCTATAAAAGGATGTGTGTATAATGGAGGAATGTTGCAGAGGGCAGATGGAAAAGGAAGCAAGAAAGGGGAATCAAGGGAAGTTCACTCATTTGGAGGGGTTTGGGTGTGAATTCTAGGTGTTAAAACCAGTCCTGTTTTGTGCTTTTTGAGCGGGAGACTGGTGGCTCATGAGGAAACAGGAGGCTACAGGGCTGTGCTGGGGCCAGGGCTGGTGCTGTGACTTTGAACCAGGAGGGGAGCCTGTGTTTTGGGAGCTTGGCTGTGAACAGGCTCCCATCCCATCTAGCATTAAAGGAATTTCTCTCTGGTATGATGACTTTAGCCAGAGTACAGCAGCGCACATAATCCTTTTGGCTCTGGTATCAATGGAGTTCTCTTTCTTTTTTTCTTTTTTTTTTTTTTAACTTTTAAACTCCTGCTCAGGAAAATAAAATGATCCTGTAGATTTACTTTGTGTTCATGCAGAATCCAATGCTTCTGGAAAGGTTTCATGCAAATTATATTACATATTTCAGGAGAATCAGTTCTGTTCATTTAAGTAGTCTTCTGCCTAAAAAGAAAAATAGTGCAGGGTGTTTAGTTTTCCTTCTCTTGTTTGTACACTCTCTGTGACAAACTTGGTTTGTTCTTGGTTTTCTTAATTATCATAGACTTAAAGAAAACACTGCTTGGAACCTCTGCATTCTGATTTTTCATATAATTATTTCTCTAAGTCTTTCAATTAAGTAACTTTTTATAATCTCAGAATCCTCTTCAAAAAGGACATTTGCAACATTTGAAACAAACGTGGAGAAAATTCAGCTGCAAGCTTCTGTAGTAAATCACTTCAGTGGCTGGATGTGTTGAAACCTCGAAAGTAATTTATTTAACAGCAGCTTTCTGATGACACTTTTGAACAAAACATGGTCTTTCTAATTGTTTTCACAGTTGTTAATTAAAAATAAAAAAGCATGCTCTGCAGCACCTGATTTGCATAACTAGCTTAAATTTGAAAAATTTGATAGAGAAATTGAATTAACGTTTTTCTGCTGGCTGGCATAGATTCACAGAGCATGTTCTTTTGTGATGTTAATTAATTCATTAAATGTAACAGACCAATATGTAAAGTTTTCCTATATCTTGGAATATTAATAGTTCCTTTTACATTTGAATAACTACATTAAGATTTATTTTAGATTATTGTTAAAATCCTCCTTTGAGGTTCTTTTGAAAATATCCTTCATGTGTGCTCTTGCCTTACTTTCCTTTTTGATCATTTATACACCTGACAGCCCAGAAAGAGAGAAAGAAGAGTGGCAACAATTCAAACTCCTCTCTCTGCTCCAAAAAGTGCAATGTAACAAAGGTTGTTTTAATATATGTTAAATTTGGTCCTGTCTGGAACTGTAAGAACAAGAGTCAAGATTTTTCTGTGGCCAGTGATGGTTGTTTAGGGGTAACTGAGAGATGAACTTCAACTTCTTAAACATTAGATCCCTGAAAGCCCAAAACTATTTTAAAATAAAAAAGGTCAAAAAAAGAGGACCAAACAAAAAAAACCCCTCACCAGTACACACACCTTCCAAACAACCTATGGAAAATGTTAAAAGTAGGCTTCAGAACAGTGCAGGTAATTAACCTGTTTTGTCGTGATCGTTCTCTGTGCCTTCTCCATCTGCCCCTCCGGGGTGGTTTTATTCAGATATTAAGATGTGGTGTAACAGCTGATAAAATCCCTGGGACACGGGCCCTTCCCTGTGTCTCATATGGGAACATCCCAGTTGGGATGAGAGGGGACATTCAGGAGTAGCAGGAACGTAACTCTGGGTATGATGTAGTTCACTTGTGATTTAGGGAGATGAATAGTGACAGTAAAATCCAGCAAACTTCTACCAAAACGATTCTGGCCCCAAAATCTTCTGTGAAGTGTCAGACTCAGGGAGTCAATGACAAATTAGCCCAGTGTCACGTTACAGTTTCAAACTGTCCTGAAATAATTGTACCACTGCCTTGTAACCAGCAGATGTAACCCCGGAGTCGAGTCTCCTTGTATTTGTGAATGCTGTTTGAGCTTTGGTAGCCATGGGCTATTGGATTTGTTGTATGGCAGGCTGGTGAGTGGTGTTTCTTTGTCGGTTACAGCATCATGACTGAGCCCATTTTTATGATTAACTGTCAGTTACCATGTGGCTCGTGGGATTCGTGGCTCTGGATGGTGATCCAAAGGATACTGGAGGAATTTTATTTTAGAAAATGCAGGAGGCACCTCTGGTACACTCTGGCTCCAGAAGTGGGATGACTGCAGGTCAGTAGGACAGATATTGCAGCCTAAAGGCACCCTTTGAGTTAAGCTTGTGAGAGATTAATTAGAAGCAATGTGTGAGTACTGAGAGTGCAGTAGATTAATGGCTTCATTCTTTGCTGTGTTCCTTTCTGCCAATGGAAGATGACGGAGGCTTTAGAGGAAGAAGACAAAACATGCAGCTCTCCATCTTCTGTGAGGCATTCTTCCTGCCTAGAACCCAAATCAGCTGAAGAAAATTTGAGATGGTGGTGGCAGAAAGGAGGAGAAATAAATAATTAGTTCTCACTGCTCTTGCCAACTGCTGGAGGCATCTGGACAAATTTGTAAATAGACCTAATTTCTTGAGGTTCTTCTTGTGGTTCTCCCTCCCCTCCCTGCCCTGCTGAGAAAGGAGAGGTGATCATTTTTGTCTGCAAGTGGCCTGAAAATGATTCTTCATTTGGCTCCCACTATGTTGACCTCCCAGACTGACCCAACTGTAGCTCTTGCAGTAAGATGTGACACATGGACTACATAAGAGTGTGGCACTGTGGCCACCTCACGTGGCTTGTTGTGGCTTTACCAACCTCCTGCTGGGCCAAGGCCAGTGCAAGCTCTGAAGACTGACTGACCGTGGGGTTGGGGACACCTAGTCCCATGTGTTAGGTTGGTGGTTGGACTAGATAATACAAAATGCCCCGTCTGATGTAGATAATTCTATGATTCTAGTTCTCCTGCCAAGATATAAATACCCCCAGCTTGGCTTGGTGCATTTTCTAAATGCTAACTGGCAAGTGAGTGGGCTCTGGATTATATTGGTGGTCTCTGAGTGGCAACTGGGCCATGGACAGGCTCCAGCATGATCACATATGGCCCCAGAAGTCACTGTTTTGGTTGGTTGGGGTTTTTTTTTCCCTGATAATTAATTTAATAACACATTTCTTTCATAGTTCTTTCTGTCCGCACACATGTATGCACGCTGAAATAAATTCTCCAGGCAAACTTTCTCATGCAAACAAAAGCAAAGCTGCCCAAAACATAGCACCAAGAGCAAATCAGAGCCCTGCAAGCTAACCCAGCTCTATTTTTATATTTTTTTTCTGGCTGGGAGAGACAAATTTCCTTGTATAAATCTTGACGTTCTAGTATTTTTTTGCCATATACTGTGGTTTTGGGGCCAACATATATACTTAGATAAATATTCCAAATGCCAGATGTCAGCACATGCTGGGTAAGTGCTTAATAATCATGAAACCAAGAGCCCTTGGTCTATCCCAGCGGAAAGCGGTGTGATAAAGGAGACTTTTGCAAACAAAGTGGTAGTGAAGGCATTCCTCCAGGGAAAGACAGAGGATATGAGAGTTAATCAAATTTGCCTTAAGTCTAAAGGAAGTCTTCTTATATTTTCGGTACGCCCTGACCTTTTCAATTGCTCATTACATGGGCTTTTCTTGTCCACTGGGTGTCTCTCATCCCTGGCTCTGAGCACAAGCAGCCTGTGGTTGTGTGAGAGCAACACCGTGTTCACCCAGAGAAGTGTACTTGTGTAAACAATAGCTTTCTGCAATTTATTGACCGCTTCTAGAACAAAAATAAAGCCAAAAATTGAGAGTGCAAAAGCCCAAGAGATTAGTTGGAATTGTGTACTGTGCTTTTCATCTGTGATGTTATTCTGAAGGGGTTCTCCCCGACGTCGGTACATACACTTATGTGTCTTTCTGTTAAGTGTGCCTTAGGCTTTTTATACAGTTAAGAATTAAAACAACAGTGACTGTGTATTGAGAGTGATGTGATGAAGCAGTTTTCCTTCTCTTTCACTCTTGTGAAAGATCTCATCTCTCTCATCTCTCACATCACTCACACCTTGGTGTGCCAGAGGAGTTGAAATGGAGCTTCTTCATTCAGACGTAATTTTCGCTTTACACTTAATTGTTTTCCTCCAGTTCTTTTGTTGTACTTGAAGAACTGTTCAAAGCAGCTCTTACCAGCTCTTCTGCCAAAATAAATTCAGCAAGAAAGTGCCACTACCTGTTGTAAGCAGCCCCCCAGGGGTGCTGTAGAACCCCAGGGATCTGCAGGCACACCGCGGGTCACAGCCCTGGCACTTGCACAGGATTCTCTTCCTCCCTGGAGCAAAACCAATAGTTTGCAATAAAAAAACCCAACAACAACAGCAACAAACAAACAAACCCAACCCACATGAAAGAAAAAAACCCCACTCATGTAAAGGCATGTCTCCATGGAGGAATATTTGAAGATCCCAGGCAAATATTTACCTATGAGAAGAGGTGATGCGTCATTATCACATTTGTGTAATAGCATTTCTGTAGCTATTCCTACAGAAACTGCAGCATTCCCTGTAGCTGTTGTTATAGAAAGGCAGTGTGATGAGGAATCGGGCCCTTCATTTCACTTGGGAGGCATTCTGAGCTTCGTTGAAGTGGGAAGGAACTTGGATTCAAGTGTTAGGTCTTGATTGACATTGGCTTTATCTCTCACTTGACTCCAAAGATACTGCTAATATCGTGAATGTCAAAGTTTGTGGTCTCTTTCCATCCTGTCTCATTTTAAACTTGCTTAGCAAGGAAGTATTTGCCAATCTTGGAAAAAGAGAAGATGATACCCTCCTTGGGTCAGAAAAGGCCCTGGCTGCTTTAAAACAATTGTTGCATTCTTCTCTCACTCTTCTTTTCCTAGTATTTATTTTTGGATCAACCACTTCCTTCTGTTTTTCTGTTCTTAAGGAAAAAAAAAAAAAGAAAAAGGCTTGGCTTTAGAACCTGCAAGTTCCATCGAAGTAGTGAAATCTACCACAGAAGTTGTCAGTGGGCAGAACAAAACCCCTGAGGTTTATGTGTTCTCCAAAATAGCAGTACCTATTTAAATTGTTCTCTTTTTTTTCGTTCTAGAGCACTCCACAAGACTCAGAATTAGGTCAACCTCCTGGTCATGGGCACGGGTTAAAAAGGAGCCCTCAGGAAAACAGGGTAGAAAGGTCTGGAGGTCAGGACATCTCCGATCTTCTTCCTGCTGCTGTGCAACCTCCTGGGAGCGTGTCCCCATCGCTTCCAGGACCTACAAGGTAAGAAATCAAGTTTCTTCCTGTGGATAGAATGGAAGCCCTGCTGCTGCTGGTGATAGTTGGGGCTGTTTGTTATGTTTCACTTCTTCTGGTGTTTTTTAAAATCTGTCTTGTGTGATTTTCCAAATCTATCATCCTGATGGATGATGATGGTCCAGTCTTCAAAATAACCTGACAAAATGTGGCTACTTACTGTTTCCCAAACTGCCTTTCTCGCCTTACTGCATAACAATAAACAGGACCCCAGCTGTTGCAGTAACCCCTGACCTAAACTTCCCATGCTTTTTGCTCCTACTAATAAACTCTCATCTGAGATGGAGAAACATTGAGGAGTCTTTTGTAGTAATACACGATTGTGAAGCAAGATGTAATTGTAAACAATTGCAAAATGCCGTGCTCAGCTCTGTATGACAATCCCTAAAAAGTACCAACCCAGCTAATTACACTCTTATAAATGGTTTAAAACTCATCTGACACTAAATAAATAGGACTACTTTCAGAATTCAGTATTCCTCAGTGCTATATTAAGGATGGCAGAAGGTACCATAATCTGGACTTTATAAAATATCTCAAAGGGAATATTTTGTCCAAAGCATTAATGTTTTTTTACTTGAATTTGGCGACTCGGGTTTTCATCAGCTTTGGTGAAGAAATTGTCTAATACCAGTGTGATTTTAACATAGGGCTCTATATTTTCTAGTTCATCAACATTACCTGGGATAGAATGATCAATACAATTTAGAAGGAAAAGCCATAACTTGCTGATCAATGTCTAGGATTTATAGGCTGTGGGTGCTTTTTAAAGTGTTTTCATGAATTGTCTTTAAGATTGGTGAACTCACTGCAGACAGATTCGTTTGGTGACTTTGGTGTCACAGGATTTAACCCTCAAATCATCGTACCCATGCTATTCTTTTTCCAAACCTGCTGTTCTTCATAACGGTGCTTTAGCACACTGTAGGGCTCAGAACAGCAGCTTTTCCATACATTTTATGGTTTAATCTCAAAGTAGGGAGTAGAGATGGTAGAGATAAGTGGTTAATGGAGCCTGATCTGAAGCCAAAAGTTCTCTGACAAGGAAGTGGGTCAGATAATTTTCTCTCCATGGGTCTGGATTGTAGTGGAGGCACAATTCCAGGCTGCAGCCATGAGCAGGTACGGGAGGATTAAGCATGAATGGAAAAAGAGCAGACACTGGAGCTGAGCTGCATGATGGTTTGCAGGAGCATCAGCAACTCTTGCAGGTGGCCTTTTGGAAGACTGTGTTATCCGAAGGAGAGGGTAGTTACACACTGGTGTGGTTTGAAACAATGGACTGAGTACAGTTAATTAACACAAGGCTTCGCTGTCACACACCCAGCACACTCAGCTGTCCAAACTGGGGTTTGAATGGAGCTGTAGTAATGGAGACTGGGGCGTGGGGTTATCTTGGGTTTTCAATATTTGTGGTTTGGCTGCAGCAAGTGCAGTCTTGCTTGTTTGTTTTGAGTTTTTTTAATATTAGCATAGGCTTTATGCGTTGGGGTTTTTTTAGCCTGGAGAAGAGGAGGCTCCAGGGAGACCTTGGAGCCCCTTCCAGTACCTAAATGGGGCTGCAGGAGAGATGGGAGGGTCTCTTGATCAGGGTGTGGAGCCACAGGATGAGGGGGAACCTCGTCAGATGAGTCAGCTCCAAGGGATTCATAACATTCTTGTTTCGGGAAACTTATTAGATGGGCAGGAGCTCAATTGCTTTTTATTCAGCCTTACTCCTAAAATTGCTGGCACGTGTCTGTTTTGGTGGCTTCTAAGTTACATCCTGCCAAAATAGAAATGAAGACAATAAACGGAAAATCTTTGAAGTTTCAGATTCCAGGCTGTTTATTTTTAACTGGCTCCCGTGTGCTGCTTGGGACACATCTTTTCCACCCCGAAATGAACTCCTACACTCTTAAGAGCCTTTGGCCTGCCATCTTCAGCTGGAGTATCTCTGTGTGGAAAACTACCACGTTTGCTTTTTTCCAGTCTTCTGGGTGGCTTTCTCTCAACCTCTACAAATTCTCCTAATTTGTTTCAGTCACATTTCAATTCTTATGTTTTGGAATTCAAAACATTTGTGACTCTTATTTTAAAAGACCGTGCTTCGGTCCAGTTCTTTTTTTTTACCTGTTTCTCACTAGTTCTGTATTCTAAAATGTTGTCACAACTAATCTGTAAATTAGTCTGTGTGAAATAAAAATGCTGAAGAACTAGGATAGTTAGGAAGCCTGAGGCTTTGCAGAGATGTCCCTCTGCCTCTCTCCTGATGCACACACAGATGGAAACGCCTGGGGAATCCTGAGCTGGGCAACTCTACCCCAAAGAGGCTTTTTTTCCAGGTTTAGCAGGAAAAGGTACCCAGCCAGAAGCAGTTTGGAAGAATAAATGCTCTTCATGGATGACCTTGGCTGCTCTCCTGGCTGGAGAGCTGCGTGTAGATCTCGTGGGACCCACTGAGCCACTGCAGAGTGACAAGGCTGAAGCTGCCACACATCCTGTGGGGCCATCCCTGTGGTGCCATGCTTCCTGCTGCCTCTCTGGATAACTTGGATAGAGACCAAGAGCCAGTTGTGGGACTGGAACTACAGATCCAGGCACGTTTCCGTGCTGCAGCAGTACTACAGCTTACTTTTTTAATGTTAGAATCATGTAGTTGGGTCATACTTAAAGTATTGCCGGCCCCGCGTTTTATTCTGTGTATGGAACAAGGAGGAGAAAAGTGACTGGGGGTGGGGGGAGAAGGGCAGGACAGTTCCCAGGAGGATCCTATAGATCATTATTCCTGCTTCACTTTTTCCTGAAAGCTCAGCCGTGCAGGGAGGGTGGGGGAAGCTGGCTGCTGTTCGCAGCCCTTTAGCAATGATGGATTTCTCATGTGCTTGTTTACACTGAAAAGTTCAAATAGTGACTTGCTCTGCCTCTAGAACTCTGACTTTTTTTCTTTTTTTTTTTTTTAAAGGGAATGTGGAAATGATTTCCATATTCCTAATTAGCTTTCAGTACCTCTTAGGGACAGATTAAAGTGCTGGATTCTTTACGTTAACTCAAGTCCTCCAGTAGAGTTTGTCCAAATGTGAAATCATCTCAAAACGTAGATGCTGATCTCTGGTGTGTCAGGGGAAACAGAACAGAAACATTTGAGAAGCAGCTCTATGTGTGCCATGAACTAGCTGTGCATCTGTCCCCTCCAGTGCTTTCTAAATTCATCCTCGGATTTCAGACTCCTGGGAATATAATCACTGGGGCTCAGAGTCACTTTGCCCTGTGTGACCTCTGGGTTTCACTGGCTTCAGGACTTGGTGTTTTCCCCTCACAAGTATGACTGGGTGGGAAAAGCTCCTTCCTACAGCTGCTCCATGTTTCAGAAGGAAAGCAAAGGAATAAAAGGAAATTTTAAATTGCCTACAATTTTCTGGTGCTGGATCATCATTTCTTATTAACATCCTTGGGTGTCTCTCCCCAGAGAGCTTTTGTCTGGCTGCTGCTGGGTTTATCTTTTATTCCTTACCTTTGCTGTAGATGGTGAAAAAGAGTAATTCAGGTTGTGACCTCAAGTGCTGAGGATTGGTTGACTGGGTATGGCTCTTAATCCAGAAGTATTCGTGGGAAATGCACCATAAATCATTGATTTCTTAACATCCTTTATAGTTTCACACCCTAAACACAAACCAGGCAGTGCCGTTCTAATAAACACCTCAGTAACTGGGCAGTGCTCTTAAATTGTTCCAGCATAATTCAAACTTGCCACAATATATTCTGCAGGTGGAAGAGGTTAATTACAGGTATTAAAAATTAATCAGTAAATTTGCAATGTGCTTCCAAACGCAATTCCTGAGCAATTTCTCAGTAATTATTGATGCAAAGCAAACACTTTAGACTTAAAAAGATTTAACTCATTGTTATTTATCTTGTAACTGGAAGGATAGCATTCATCTGGTCACTATGGCCTTGAACTTGCTAATCCATAATTGTGTACTTAACTTCTGAAACAAAGGAAGAGTTGTCTTTGATAACTCTTGAGTTTGATGAGACTTTTGAATATTTCAAGTTACATATGCACCTAGGCTTTTGCATGGCTGCATTTTCTTTTTTTTTTTAACATATCATCAATTATGTGCAGCAACTATTACTAGCAAAATGACTCTTTCTACCCTAAGCACTGCACGAACTACGAGGAACTCTAATATTCTTTCATGCTTTGTCATTTGCAGGTTTTGTTTTACATATTACCCTACAGTATGATTTTTTCCTTTAACAATATCAAGCTAGTTCAGATTACAAACAAAAGAGATCAAGTAATTACAGAAGAGAACCCATGTTATTTTCCTGTATTTAAAAAAATAACCCCAGCATTTAGGATCATGTTGGCTGTAGTGAATGGGTTGTCTGAAAATACATGCTCCCTGCAGGTAATTATTGATTGCTAATAGGTTTTCATGTAGATTGGGTTTTACTCGAGGGAATTATCTTCAGCATGTGGTGTCATTTCCCTGTAGTGTTACTGCCTTCCAAAAGAGTTGGAAGATAATGGGACTAGTAGTGACCTTAAGAGGTCATCTAGTCCATCCTCCTGCCCTAAAGCAGGATCAGCTGTGCTTAAGTCCTTCCCAACAGATGTTTGTTGAACCCCAGCAGAGTCTTGCAGGCAGAAAAGCAAGATTAAAGAAAATGAAAAGGAAGATGTAGGTTCTCTTCCCTGTATAGTTTTCCTTGTTACCTACATCAGAAGGAAAAACATAAATGGAGTTATCCAAACAGGTCAGTCTGTACCTATCTGTTAGGATTGGAAACTCAAAGCTTTCAGATCTCTGTGATGTCCTGAATAAAACATTGAAGCAGCTGAAGTAGCCCAGATGATGAATGTGTACTGTTGCGTTCCAAAAGTTGGGGTTTAAGCTGCTGTCACAGCGTGTGCCAGCACTGTCATTTTAATTCTGTTCAGCATACATTAATTACAAAGTTGTCCCAATTCCTTCACCTGCTCCTGAGTAAAATGAACGGGTTTTCAGCATTGTTGAACACCAGAAAAACTGTTTGAGTTGGTTCATGATGCTGGATAGCCTAGGTCATAGCTTTGTCCTCTGCCCTTGAACCTGCCAAGTCACAGGTTTGCTGCTGTGAAAGCTGGAATGGCATTTGGCTCCCACTTTTCCATCCCCTCTCCAATTCAGTGCTGTGGTTTCTGCCCCTTCTCTCCCAATTGAGTCTCCCAGAGTGCAAAATTCATGTCAAATGATAAACAGGCACCTCCCTGCTCTTTACTTATGTCCCATTCTGCCCCATGTTGTCAGAGATCCAACAAACACCAGATATTGCGTTGCCACCTGTGGTCTTCCCAGAGACAGTAAGTTTTACATGGAGGGGTGTTTTCCAGGTGCTAGGAAAATAAAAAATCTGGGGCAAAAGAATTTTTAAAAGTTCAAATAGAATGAATTGGTGTTATCAATTAAATGTACAAACTGATGCCAAGAACTGTTGAAGCTTGGTTAAGCTATAAAGTAATTGTGTGGTATAGATACTTAACCTTAGATTTGAGGAAAATTTCAATAGCTCTTTAAAGGCTAGTTTATTTTCCATTGCAATGACTCTGAAGAAGGTTTTTAGGGTCTAAGACAGGCTCACATTCAGTTTTAGGTGCAGGCCTAATACAGCAACATAAAGATATCATTAAATTGGGGCAGTTCTGGGTATAAGGAGGAGATTTGACCCCACCTGGAAGGACAGTTTGTGTCCCATAGCACAGCCCAAGAGCTTCAGTGCTGCTTCAAGAGCCACCAAAGGGGAGTGTTTGTATAAACACAGAACTGCAGGGACCAGTCAGCTCAGCACTGACTCACTTTTCAGTCATGTATTTTGTGGGGGCAGAGAAGGGGAGAGAGGCTTCTCAGATTTCTGTAGATTACTTAAAATCTAATCTGTGCTCATTCTTCCAGAAAGTGTTTTAAGCATCCTTTATAACTATAACTCCAGTTGTAGGGCTCACCAGGAGGTGCTGCCATCACACCAACCTCTCAGCGTGCTGTCTGTGTGTCTTGCTTTGGATCAGGGTGAGGGGGAAGGATTTATTCTTTCTGCTTAAGTAAATGATGCCCCTTGCTCCTCGGTACAATTCCACGTTCAGTTTTGAACTGCTCTTTCACTCCATGTTCCCTGAGGCAATGAAAATGTTCCCAGGGGAGGTGGGGGAGACATCGAGGTTAAGCTATTCCATCACCTACAGACCTGGGTATGGAAACTGAGGTCCACACAGTGGAAAAAATATTAAAAATATCTCCTCCTCCTTCTCTGCAGTTAATGCACCCCCATCATCTCCATTTTTTTCTCTCTTATCTTTAAAGGGTGGGGAGAGAGATCATACAAACGGGCATAGCTTAGATGCACTGCAATCAAAGAGTGCAATAAAATGGCCTCACTGGGCGTGTGTCACAGTGTGGCAGGGTGAGACCTTTCAACTTCTGGTGAGAACCAGCTCTGCTGAATACTTGGAGAAAACATTCAACTTCTTAATCTTCTGCCACGCAGTAAATATGTGGAGCCAGAGAACAGCAGTTACTGCGGGTTGCACGGCCGACAGCTCTGCGCAGGGTATTCTCCTAGAAGCAGAAATAAAAACATTGCTCGAGGGACTGGTGGTTTTTCCAGTATTTTTGTCACTTTTCCCCATGTTGCTCCCTGTTAGATGTGTCTCCCCTCTCCCCATGCTTAACTAAGAGAGAGTTTGGAATGGTTACAATGCATGCCGTGAGCGTGGTGGCTGGCAGGTAAGACTGGGGACATATTTTCCAGAGTCACAAGCATTTAAATCACTGTGACATGTGTCTGCTGGTTTTGGCTGGTGGTCTGAAAGCAGGTTATCAGCTTCTCAGTGCATGCACTGCATGGCTTTGAAACCTCAGTGGCACCAATTGTCTTCCTTCTTCGCTTCACTTACCCTTTGCTTCTTTATGGGCACGAAACAAATAAACGTTTCCGTTGTTGGCAGCGTCGGAAAGGAAGGCATCAGTAGCTACCGTGCTGAAGATCTATCCCACCCAAATTCAAGCGTGGTGTCTTCAGAGGTGACAGGACAGACTGCTATCTTGCAAGAGCAAGGAGGACGAGCAGACTCTAATTTCCTAAAGCAGGCTGCAGGAGCGAGAGGGAGGAATCTGCCCGTCTCAATGCCTTTGGCAGACTGTGCCAAGGAAGGTGCCACAGCAGGTCTCACAGGCAGCAAGGACAAGTTCCCAACCTCAGATTGCACCGAAGAGGTGCCATCACCAGTGAGTGACAAAGAAGAGGGAATAGCACACGCTGAATCTGTGGAAACAGCCCCACGACAGGACGGTATCACTGCCATTTCTATGCAAAATGGTGGGAATGGTCCCAAAAACCCCAGCCTGGAGCCCAGCCCAGCAATTACAGAAATGCAAGGGGCCACACAAATGAGTGTGAGTGAATTAGGCTGGCTCTGGCAGAGCGAGCAGCTGGGTGCCAGGAGGGAACCACATGTCAGCACCTTGCCCCAGGGCAAAGAAGCAGGAGATTATTTTACCGCTCAGGAGGCCAAGCAGGAGCCAGGAGTTTTGGAAGTAGGTCAGCCCCAAGAAGGTAGACAGAACACAGATGGTGGGGAGGGTCTGCTAATGAAAAAGGAAACCTTAATCCTAAATTATCCAGCAACAGGAGGCTCAGACGGTGAAAAATTTGGAGCAATTGTGAATGCTCAGGGCTTCACTGGGATGAGTGAAGTCTGTAATCTACAGATGGGGGCTGTAACAACAGCTAAAGGGGATGAGGCAAATCTATCTGGAAGCAAAGGGGAGCAATCAGAAGCCTGCACTTCAATGGCAGAGTTGACTTCGAACTCTCCAAATCTCCTCCTGGTACCAAAGGCTCAAGAGCCTTCAAGGGAATATCTGCCTGGAAATGACTCTCATGATCCAGAGAGGAGTGAAGAGGTGAAAACAGCCTCTGAAAAAAAACAACCCATTTTTCAAAGAGAGCTTCAAAAGGAGGATGAGCTTGTTAGTGCCGAGCATTTCAGTGTGCCTTTATCATTTAAGCGAGAGGAAGAACAAAAATCAGCTGTCACAACTGAAAGCCCAAAAGATGAAGCCAGTAGCAATGAAATTATAAAAGCTGATGATGTGCCTAGAGAAAACACTGCACTTTCTGAAACAGAAAATGTTATCAATCCCACCGAGGAAAATTCCCTGGTAGATAAAAGAGTGTTACTGGAAGAATATGCATTAAGTACTTCTCTGAGCAGATCTGCAGAGCTGAATCAAAAAGGTATCGATGCGAATCTAACAGGAGAAAAACCTGAAATCAGAACAGAGGAGGCACAAGTGACAGAAACCAGTGAATTACCTGAGGGCTCAAGCAGGGCAGAAATCCAACTAGTGCCCTCTCTTAGTGGCCACCACCAGGACATGGAAAGCACCCATTTGGGCCACAATCCCAAAGAATTCAGTCTTTACGAAAAGCCTTCAACAAGCGACCTGAGGGAAGGAGCTGGGGGAGATCCTCCGAGTTTAGACAGTGACTTTAAATTGCCTGAGGACAATTCACAGTGTTTTGGTTGTAAATCTGAACAACAAATGAGTGAAGAGGAAGCAGCTTCCACCAGTGACCTGGAGAATGAGCCCGTGGTTTCACCCCGGTTTCCAAGGGAAGCTTACCAACTGAGCTTTGATTGCTTTAACGCTGAGGCAGAAGGCAAAAATTGGGGCCAGCCAGGCTGTACTGGGACTGAGGTGGTTTGTTTAGTCGGTGCACACAGTTCACTGCTCCTCCACGCCGAGAACAATAATATTAAGCAGAGTGAGCAGGATGAATCCTGGGAAAAGGCTTTTGCTAGAGAGGCTGTGTTAGAATCGGAGAGTCAAGAAAAGCCCGAGAGCTGTAGGGAGTCAGAAGAAAGTGCACAAATGTCCAAATCCAAACTTGAGCTCCAGGGCTTAAATGAGTTGGCATGGGCTGGCCAAACTGAGGAGGTTTCACGGGTTCTGGAAGGCAAAGAGATCTGTCACATCCCTGAAGAGCCTCGCAGGGATCCAGAGCAAGAACCCGCAGCTGCACAAAGCGGTGCTGTGGATGTTAAAGAAAATGAGGGGTTTCACCGGGGGAAGCACCAAACTGCAGTGAAAAGTTTTGCGGAAGACACAGATTTGGCACTGAGAAGTGAAGGCAAATCGGCTGCGCTGGTGCAAGCTCAGCAGGAGCAAGTGGCTGCAGAAAGTCACCAAAATATGCAGATGGCTTGTTCAGAAACCTCCCAGGCTCCAGTCAGTACTTCGGGACCTGCTCCTCGGCAAGTTCACATGGAGGATGGGAGTGACAACCACATCAGAGGTCCCCCCAAGAGTGACACGTGTGGCTCTCCAGAGGCCCTGAAGTGCGGTATCAGAGAATTCCAGGAAAATATAGATGTTCTGACTGCTCTTCCCAAAGCAGAGCAAACAGAGGAGTCAGCATCTGTTGCTGGTGACTTGGTTTCCAATACAGGACTTGAACAGCAGAAGCAGCGAAGTCTGACAACTGTCACTGGAGCAGAGGATCAGGAACACAAAGACAGGGCTCTAAAACATCACCAGCCACCAGATCTAAGTAATCACAGCAACCTACCAAAAATACCTCTCAACATTTCAAACAACCTTCATAAAGAGGCTCCTGTGCCATGTCCAGCACCTCTCCGGTGCGGCTCTGACACAGCAGAAGAAGAGGATGTGGGTAAAGGTGGTGCCGTGGTGACAGAGGACACGTGTGGCACCAACCATGAGCAGAACGTTCCTGGTGTGACCACGCTTCATCCGCCAGATTGCGAGGAGCAAGACAAAACCCATCTCAAAGCAGAAGAAAAGCAACACCACGGTAAGCAAATCTCAGACAAGCCCAAGCAGGATAATAATTCTTTGATCTGGGCCAGTCAGCGTGAAGCAGCGTGTCATACCCCTGCGTTTCCTAAGGAATCTGACAAGGATGAAGAGCCAGGACGTGTCTGTGGGATGAAGGAGAATGCTGGTGAAAGCCTGGCTGCTGCTATAAGCGCTCTTCCAAGGGGACAGGATTCAGCAAGTGCCACTAACATGTCACAGGCTTTGCCAGGCGATACAGAAATAGCACATGCTTCTGATAATTCCCAGAAAAACGATCCTCAAATATCTCTGGCAGAAACTGCAGGGGAAATGCCATTATTGGCAAAAAAGTCAGAAAAGATTGAAGGTCTGACTGCTAATGGGGAAATCATCCGGAAGGATGGAAACGTGGAGATAAGCAGTGAGGACAGGGCTTCTGCCACAGAAACAAGCCATAGGAAAAGTGATAAAAATCCAGGGGCACAAGGATCTCCTGCAGCGTTATGGGCACACGGGGAAGCGATTCCCACCGACAACTCATATAAATCCAGCCGCGTTCAAATGACACCAGAGGAGCCTGGTTGTTATCAACCAAATTTTACAGCCCTGCCTACAGGGACCTCCAGCCAGCAGCCTGGAAACAGTATGGACACCAGTGCTGGGGGGGAATTGCTTCCTAACATGCTGGAAGCTGTAGCCTGCCCAGATGCCTTAGAAAGTAACTCTACTTTGCAGATCGCTGCAGGTTCTCAGGTGTCTGCACGCTCAGGTCCTTCACCCAGGGTAGGCACAGGTAAACCAGCAAATTTAGAAAACAGCTCCACGGGGAGTATCTGCGTGAATGAAAAAGATGTTCCTGACCACAGTTTTCAGGGGGATGGAGACAGAAGCTCAGCCCCACCACAGGCTTTGAATGTGGGGCAGAGCATGGGAAACTTGCCGCGGTTCAATTCTGAGAAGCTGAAGAAAGAGGTATCTGCAATTAAATCCAAAGAAACAAAAAGTGAAGTAAACTTCAAAGAGCAGCAAAGTGACAGTTCAGCAGAGTCTCTTTTAGCTCTCCCTCCTCTAGAAGGGAAGCTGCTGAGCCTTTCATCTGCTGGTAAACAAGAGGGCTGTAATAAGGAAACTGCAACCGATAGCTGTGTAGATGACAAGTACAGTAAGATCTTAGAGAAACCTGGGAATTCAGAAAAAATGGAAAAGCTTTTAAAAGAGAATACTAACGTAACCAGGGCAGGGATCAGCATTTCTGAGCAGTCTGCAGAGAACGCTGGAAGGGAGCATGAGGCTCTGACTTGCAGCTCCTTGGACATTGGCTCCAGCCTCCCTGATTTCAGGGAGCACATCAGCCAGATATTTAAAAAATCTGTCCACAGCACACTGAGTGCTGAGTTACCCCAGCTTTTGTCAGAAAACCATGCAGGCTTCAAGCAGAGTCCAGTGGCCAAGGACCCGGCAGAACTCTGTGGGGCTGAGAACTTTTCAGAGTCAAACCAGGAGGGTCAAGGAGCTCCCGAGGGCACCTCAGAAGCAGAGGGGCAAGGGTTGTCTTTAGCTGCTGAGACTTCCTGCAAAGCTGCCAAAGGCAAATCTCTGCAAGAAGAAAACACAGTGGCAGAGCTGCCTCCAGCAAGTCTCCAGGATGCTGAGAAAAGGAGGAGGCCTGGTGGCTGTTTAGAAGTGGTCCCAAGGTTGGATGGCACTACACCCGCTGAACGTGCTCCAGAAAATCTGCAAGAAACAGAAAAAAGCACTGAGCATCCAGAGAGCAGTGAGATGGAAAGGGAGGGAGGCGTGTGCGCTGGTGGCGTTGATCCTGAATCACTAATAAGCTTAGAGATAAAGCAGCGAGGACCAGCTTCATTCGATGGGGCAGCAGCTGAGAACTTCCCTGGAGGTGTTGTCTCCACAGGCGATGTGCAGAAGAGTGACTTAGAAGGTGCTGCTACCGCAGAGGGAAATAACTTAATTACAGAGTGTGGTGCTGCTGAAGAGGATGTGAGTCTTCCGACCGAACAGTGCCAGGATCCTAAGCCAAATGAACAGGAGAAAAGGGAATACGGGGATCCAGACGCTGCCAAAAGCTTCTCCGACATGGCAGCTTCGGCGTTTGTCCTGGGAGGATCTTACGATCAGGAAAAATTGCCAGAGAATTTTAATGTGCCACCTGGGGGAAATCAGGAGACGCACATTCGCGGCGATTTTATGTGTGACATTGAGTCTCAGAATGATACACAGAGGATACAGGATGATCCAGTAAATAGGAAGTGCCTGGAAACATTGGGAAATCCACAAGATGTGCAAGAAGAAAAGAAAGTGACCGTGCGTGGGTTAATAGATTACTTAAAAGATGAAGTAAACCAGCCTCATTGCTTGCAAACTGACTCCAAACTAGAATGTAGCAGTATGACCCAGGGAGGTGTAAAAGAGAGCAGTGACACGGTGTTAAGCACAGCAAAAACAGGTAATGAAAAAACTGGAGACACCCCAGAAACAGGTACTGCAAGGATGTTACTCACCGGTGAAGGTGGCTTAGCTGTAAACACGAGCACCGACGAGCAGGGGACAGAGCAGTACAAAACCCACTCTCCTGGGATGGAGCAGGGTGACAATTCTGGGTGTCCAGTTGTCCCTGTTGCTGAGAATCAGCCGAGGTGGCTGGATTCAGAGCAAGAAAGCTCCCTTGAGGATGCCAAAAGAAAGCTATCCCCGCTTGCATTAACTCAGCCTGAGAACCTTGACCTCCGGGAACTTCGAGCCGGGGCTGCAGCAGGATTCCCTCCTGAAAGGTATTTACTTTAAATTACTACGAAACGGGTGTCAGGACCCTGGGGCTTGACAGGGTTACAATTTCCGAGGCGGAGACCCATTGTCTGGGCAGTCTGGGTGGATGTGGCACTTCCTCTCCTCTTAAATTTCTCTTACATTTCTCTTGCTTCTAAATAAGGACTATGTGGGGGAGAAAAATGGAAATGAGGGATGAGGGGTCCTAAAAGCTGAGGAGCACAATTCTTACCTGTGCCATCTGCCAGTCCAGATTCCTGCCCCTACCTGTAGGGATTTGCTTATGCTTCCCAGTGTTCACATCTCGTAGCCTAAAGTTAGGCAAACTAACAGTGCTTCTGGCCCTCAGTTCGTGGGCTTTAGCCAAAGTTTTGGTGACCCAGTTCAACGAGACCCGCAGCATTCACTCGGTGGCTTGCAGTATTTAAAAACCAGCCTCCAGTATAACCCCATTACTCACCCTGTGAGTTGTCTCAGCCTCCCTCTTATCCTCCCAGAGAAAATAATTGTGCTGACAGTGCCTTTGATCACTGCGTTATTCAGTGTTTCTAATGACACGGAGTTGGTTCAGATGCGAGTCCTTCTTAGCTGGGATTTGTGGAGCCAGAGAGTTGTTGGGGTTTTTTTTTGTTTTCCAAACGCAGCAGCAACCGCTTTAATAAAGTTAAGACTTTTTTGGGGGGGAGGGCGAGTTTCTGCTTTGCTGCCTGAATTCTCAGTTGGATGTGAAGTTAATTTAAAAGAATTCTAACCTCAGAACAGGTGCTTTCCCCTTATCTACTCACGTCTCTGCTTCCTCAGCTAATTTCTTGAACCTTGGCCCTCTCCTTCCTGGTCCGGAGGCGGCAGCTAAAGCTGTCACTGCCAAGGCCAGAGGTGACAACAAAAGGGTACAGAGAAAAACTGAACCATTTCAGACAACACCGATATATGGTCTGCAGAGATGGAATCTTCCTAAGTATTACCAATAAATTAGGTGATACGAGCTGAATAAGGGAGGAGAAGGTTTCAGTGCTATGTTCCTTGAAGGTTAAAATGATAAAACCATATTGTAAGTGAAAATACTCAAAGTGTTTCTGTGGTGAGGAAGAGGGGGAGTTCTTCCTGGTGTACGTCAGTCTGGGACGGAGGCTGATCTAATTGTGTGAGCAAAATGTTCATTAGAAGATTATTAGAAGTGTTGGGAGCCTGATCAGCTCTAGGACTTTCTCTTTAAGGATCTGTCTATAGAATGACAAGGAAATTAGACCCTGTTCTTTCTCTCTAGCTCCTTTCCTTCCTTTTTATTTCCCTTTCTATGACGGGAAGCTTCCCAGTGGGTAGATTTGAAATTACCAAACAAATTGCTGGCATGGCCGGGTTCAGAAGCCCTAGGGGGCTGCGGGGCAGAACGTGCATGTGTTTTGTATCAGGGTGGGTATCATACTTGAAATAAATACCTGTGGCAAGCAGAACAGGGCAGGGCTCTTGGAACAGCTGCTGGCAATCCGTGGAGTGGTTGTTTAATACTTGCATATGCTTTAAGAATTCGTTCTCACCTGTTTTTTGCAGCGGGGGGGGTTGGTGTCACCAGGCAGCTGCTCCTCTCGGGCTGCAGCCCTACGGGGTGTCACACACAGGGGAGAGGCTCCCTGCAGCCCCCTGCGTGCTTGGGACATCATAGACTTAAACACCAGGGACTTTTGGAGGTAGAGAGGAGCCTCTGCTTCCACCAGGCTCCTTTCTTAGAGGAATATGCATTTATAATACAGCAGGGAAGTAGAAAGATTTAGTCAAGTGGGCCGGTCTGTCTCCAGAGGGTCCAACACCAGTCCAGCTTTCCTCCGAGCTTAAAACTGATTTTATATAGTGGAATTTCAAGCTGTATTCCATACCCTGCGTACTCCGGTCACACCACTTGTTGCTGCAGGGTGGTTTCCAGTTGTTTATTTCCCTCGAGTCATTACAGAGGATAAACTATTAGAGCTGTGCAAAAAAAGGTGCACGTTTCTGACAGCTGACTGGGGGGATTTGGGGTGATGGAAAGAACTTCAGGGAGAAAGAATCCTCCCCAGCTCTCAACATAAGTCGTAGTAAAAAGTATATTATATTTAGGAGAAGGAAATGGCATGATCTGAATTATTTCAGCATTGTTTTCTCTCCGCTTCGGTACAACTCCATCTCTTACATCTCTTGTGTCAACACCCCCCCTCCCCCAGACTGTGGGTGAGGGGGCAAAGTTGTGTGATCTGACTCTCAAACCCCTGTTAGGAGTTTCTCTGTAGAGGAAATTGAGGAAATTCTTTCCTTTGTGGCTATGGCACTGGGAGGAGGGTGGGCTCCGAGAACTGCCTGCAGTGAGTCCTGCCCCCAGCTCCTTTGGGAGCAGGACAGTGGACAAATAATAAGAGCTTTTGTGTCTGGAGGCAATAGTGCAGCACCAGTAACTTCCCATCAAATCTTCACTAAAACCAGCAATTATTTTTAGGAAGGAGGTTGTGGGTGAAGCACGAGCCCCACTTCCTTGTGGAAGTACAGCTGTGCTATTAGCAGAGGTAGGGGAGGGCTGGATTTTGGCAAACCTGCCTGTCAGCACTGAAAAGGAGTAAAAAAAATAACCCTTTCTTTGATGGTTTTGACATTTCTATCTCTCTACCGATCCTGTGACTGAAAACCTGTGTTTGTGGTGGCCACGTCTCGGCACCAAAATGATCCTTCCCACTTACTCTTGGGCATCCAGCCACTCCGTTTTGCTGTCTGAGTTTTACTTGGAAGGGGAAATCAGGACTTTAATGTTTAAACCCACACATCTTCATACTTTTATGGAGAAAGCAGGTTCATGTATCTGCAGGGAGTCCTTTCAGCTTATGCCACAGAAATGCTCCTCTTTGCATCAGGGGCCGTGGCCATTGAACAGAGCATGGACTAGAATTGTAAACGATGGCAGAAATTTAGGGGGTGTTTAGGGGTGGCGTGGAGGTTTTTGATAACTCCCTGAAATTCAGCTGGCTGCTCCGTGCAAACGGCTGCTGTCTCTTGGAAGAAGTGCCAGGGGAGCTTTTTGAAGTGGAGACTGTGAAGTCGTTCCCAGATGTGCATCTGCAAGGTAAGGAGAACAGACTGTGACACTCGCTGATTTGTTGGCTTGGCAAAACGTGCAGCTTGTTGGGTGGCCTTCAGGTACTCCAAGGTCGTGGAGACTCTCCCAGGCTGGGCTCAGGGCTGGGTGTTCTGGTGAAGAAAGAGTGTGAGGAGCCCTCACCGTGGTGCAAGTGATGGCACGGTGCCTTCAACCTGCCTCGGTGCAGGAGGGTACCATGCAGGCCTGGTGCTCCCAGAGCTTCTGGTGCAACTGCAGATTGAGTTGTCATCTTCATGCTGAAGAAGCAGTCCTCATTCTAGCCTGTCAAGAGACAAGAGGGAGTCATTTCATAGCTCTACTCCTGCAGATGCTCGTGGTGCCTGAACCTTCCTCACTGGGTGCCTTGACCTGGTCCTTGCTGTACGAGTGGCTCATAAAGCTGGCCCTAAAGGGTGAGCAGGCTGTGACACTGCCACTTCAGGGACAAATGTTTCTTAACAGTTCTGACCCTGCAAGAAACTCCACCGGGAGGGCCCTTTCCCATATTGTAGGTGCTCTCCTACACCTGCCATTGTGTAGGAGATGGCTCTCCTCCTGCCATTGCCTTTTAGAGAAGGGAGGGTTCTGCCACGTTGACTCACATCACTTATACATTGAAACTATGTTGTTATCAAGGAAGTACATTGCAGCAGTTGGCATCAACGACTACAAAGATGATGAGAGGACTAAAACATCTTTCATACAAGGAAAGGCTCAGGTCTTTTTAGTCGGGAGAAGAGAAGGCTGAGGGGGGATCTGATCAATGCCTATAAATACTTAAAGGGTGGGTGTCAGGAGGACGGGTCCAGTCTTTTTTTGGTGGTGCCAGGACAAGAACATAAGAAGTTCCATGTAAACACAAGGAGGAACTTCTTTACTTTGAGGGTGGCAGAGCACTGGAAGAGGCTGCCCAGAGAGGTGGTGGAGTCTCCATCTCTGGAGACATTCAAAACCCACCTGGACACTTTCCTGTGCAACCTGCTCTGGGTGGACCTGCTTTAGCAGGGGGTTGGACTAGATGATCTCCAGAGGTCCCTTCTAATCCCTGTCATTCTGTGATTCTGTGATCTGCAAAGATACTTGAAAATACTTTTGGTTCTATGTAGAGGTCAGACAAGTACTCCAAAGGTGGTTCAGACATACTTTTGGATTTGCTTCATGCTTTGTTCTTGCCATCAAAAAGTTCAATAAGTCAGGAAAGAATGTTCACTCCTTAGTAAATACTGACTTGGTCTTTTTTTCATCTGCATAACAAATACAGTATTAAATATTTTAACATTCATGCTGGATGAGGTATGGAATGTGGAACTGCTTTTCAGATCAGTCAAGTGGGTTTTGAGCACTCAGGCTTTGTGGTGTTAGCATCTGAAAACAAGAGTTTGGAGTTAAAAGGAAACTCATCAAAAGAGTGATTATGCAGCTGTCTTTATTTCCCTTTTTTTTTTTAACTTCAGAACTAACTCAGGTGTGCAGCATCTTGGGATCACAAAACAAAGGGAAAACACCTGAAGGTGATTTACACATAAATAAAATGCACAGAATGAATCAGGGTATTTGCTTCTCCTGCCCTTCTCCCTTTGCATCTGAATTCTTTCTTTCCCTCCCATCTTCCTGTCCTTGTCATCCTCGGTAGCTGTATCTTTTAGTGCAGTTGTGCTCTCGGAGATGCAAAGAGCTCAACCTGCAGTCCTTAACTGGATGGGGAGTTCTGTGGGAATTTTGTCTTTGTGAAGTCTGTGATATTTAATTTTGGTATTTTTCTGTTTGTGGAAGAGTAAACTTAAGATCATTTCGCCTTTACCTAAGGGACATCTCATGTGCTTTCTAAGAAGTGAAAGGCAGTTTTGCTGTCTACTCTAATGGATGCCATTGACTGAACTGACTGCAATTTTTGGCAGTGTCTAAGTCAGTGTAAAGTATTTATAAAATGCTGATTTGATAGTATGCCCTGTTGTACTCAAAGCAGATACCAATGGAAAACTAGGTATGTAATAGTGTCCTGGTAATCTTTTTATTTATTTTCATATGCCTTTGCTGAACAGAAGTACAGAAGTAAATCATATCTGGTCTTGCCAAATTGCTGGTACTTCTTGCTGTATTGAAAACGTTCTGTAATGCTCTTGAGAACCTCAGCCACATACTCCTAAGGCAGGTATTGTCAGGGATGGATGATATGTGAGCTGCTTTTTTCGCACATCCTTCTACATTTCTCAAGAAATTACATTTATTCAATCAAATGTAGGCATTTGCTAAAGAAATTCATCAAGGACACTTTGTCCAATGTCTGGACTGGCAGTTCTCAGCATCAATTTTTGTCTTCTTTTCTCATTAAGTTAAAAATTACTTTCAGATTACTTTGGTTTTTCCTCCCGATTAGCTTACCCCAGATGTATTTTACAACCTTGCTTCTTCCAAGCAAGCTGCCTATTTCCCCCAAATTGTTTTTTCATATCCTACAGATCCCCATAATTTCTCTATTCCAACTCTGTCTCTTCTGGCTCCTTGCAAAATGAAATACTGCAGAGCTGGTTCCACTGTCCCTGTTTCTAATAGAATATGCAAAGCAGGATTAGCCCCAGCTTTGAACCCTGCCGAGGGCAGCTCTAAGAGCAGCAATTACAGACACAGGCATATTCTCCATGACTTGGATGTGGCTTCTTTCCAGTTTTTCCACGTTTTGGCCTGCTTGTATTGTACTCACTGCTTCTCCACAGAGACTCCTCTGTGAGACATCTCTGAAGAACCAGAACTCTATGGTACTCACCTCATCTTTTTGTTTTACCTCCTGCTGTGTTTTATGTTGAATGTTTTTGGAGCCTGTCTTATCAATAGTATTCCTGGTGTATGGAAGCTCAGATGTGCATTGATGATAGGAAGTTGGGCTTAATTAGATATTACTATTCCTTGACATCTGGGTACTCTGGAAAAGTCAAAAACTATTAGAGGGATCTGTTTGTGCTCTGTTCATCCACACTCCCCTTGATCAGTACCCAACAGGTTAAGTCTTATAGAAGAGTCTCTTTGGCCTATAGGAATCTCTGCATCTCAAATTGCAGTAAAGTGTAGAAATGTTAATTGCTCCAATCAAATGCTTCATTGTTCTGGATTCTAAGATCCCTGTGAAGTGATGAGTGCCACCACTTTGTGCTGTTGTCAAGAACCAGCCCTAGCATGTTATGTTAATCTTGTTCTCCTTGCTGAAACATCATGCTTGGGATCTCCTCCCAGACCCAGCATTTCCAGATGAATTCTCCTTCATTCACCCGGGCTTAATCCTTCCTCTTTCCTGCTCTCCCTGGACTGTACCTGCCCCTTTCATCCATGGTTCTCAGTAAAATCACCAGTGGTCCCAAAGTGCCCCAAGACTCCACAAGGTTGTTTCTATTCTAAATTCACTTAAATTTCCTTTCATTCCTTTCTTGGTACATTCCTTTCGAGGCAGCTGTGTGAGAAAAGGCCGTGGCTGCAGCCTACTCTTAAAGCCAGTAGATGTTGGGCCAAAATCTCTGCTCCAGTGGGGTGATAGCAGCAAGGAATTTGGCCCTGAGCCTCACAGGAATCAGCCAGGGAGAACGTGGCCCAGTTCTGCCATCCCTTTCCACCCAGACCATCCTACAAGCACTATACTCCCACTTACCCTGCTTTGCTTAAATAAACTTTGCTTCAAGTGATAAAAAAAATCAAATTAGGAAAATAGGCCGTAGGTAGACAAGTAGGATTTAAATGCCTTGTTGGCCTGAGCTGCCTGGTGTTTTCCAACCTCAAACCTGTAATGCCTGGTTTTTCTTTGTAAACAATGCTCTGAAAAACACAAAGGAGCTTCATGAAACTGAAACTCATCAAACTGCTTTTTTATTCTTTGTCAGCCTGTTTTTCCTAGCTCCTTTGCAAACGAAAAGCAAACAGTGTAATCAATATAGCCTTTTTTTTTTTTTTTTAAGGCACTCAAGAGCTTATGTAAAATCTTTGGAATTTGTTAGCATGATAACATTGTTATGCTCTCCTCGCTGATAGAAGTATCAAAGCCAGCTAAGAATAACTCTGCAGCAGACAGAGAAGATTGGATTTGTTTCCTGGAATGAAAGCAAAAAGCATGTATGCATTGCTTGGTTTCTAACAACTATGGAAAAAAAAATTAGCTGTCATGAAAATAAATGGACACTTAAAACTTCCATCTCCCCTTCCTAACGGTGCCATTAAATGAGTCAAAATACAGTATTGTTGCTGAATATTTGAAAATCTCTAACATTTTCCATATCTTCCTTTTTCTTTTTTTTTTTTTATTCTTTTTTTGAGTGCTGTGACTTTTCAAATCTTGCTCTTCTGGTAGAAATCCCAAATAAGATTGGTTTGCTAGAGAAGTTATCATTGGAATTTGAGAAGCTTTGTGTCTGGCCAAAGGTTTTCTAAAGATCAATCTTATTTATTTGGAAATTTGCAAAATGCCAGGTTCCCATCCCTTTGATCCTCCAAAATATAATGGGTTTAACACTAAACTTTCCTTTATTTCAAAGCAGAAGGTTAAGGTAAAGGTCTGGGAACTTAAGCCCTCACCAATAAAAATTGCTGGGAATTGCACACCTAATTTTCAACCCCCACAAATGGTGGCTGTGAGCAATTTCCAAGTAGTGGAAATGTAAAGGTCAGATGTTTGTTACAGAAGTACTTGTATATCTTCAGCCTTCCTCATTTGTGATTAGGAAATGCAAAAGAGAAACTCCTCTTTAATTTTAAACAGACTGAAGGATGTTTCTATGTTTTTTCTCATTGCAAATGACCTTATAAATGGGCACTAAGTTTTCACGAAGATCAATTCACACACACACCCCTTTTCTTAAAGACACATGACAGGCAGCCTCATTGTTCAGAAGAAACACAGGCATTGCTGGTTTTCCCTCTTTTTTGCAAGTTTATTACAAATATTTGTATTTGCTTATGGACCAGTGATAATGTCAATTTAGAGTTGGAGAAGAGCAAACCTTGTTTTCATGAGGACAGGGATGAACTTGACAATCAGTTCTCCCCGTAGTCTCAAAGAACAGAATGCAAATTTAAAGGAAAAACTGTGTGGGTGTTTTTGTTTTGTTTTGTTTCCTTTTACATTTATGTAACGTAACATTCTTTCCGAGCCAATTTCATGGATTTTTCATAGTTTTTGGGAGGGCTGACTCATTCCTCCCTCCCGCCAAGTCTTTCGGTTTGGCGAAAGCCATGTGGTTTCTGGGAAAACCCCTGGGATGGAGTTCACAGGAGCTGGGCAGTGGGTCACCCCTAGCTCTGTGGTGTCCAGCAGAGGGTTTCACCAGGTGTCCAGCTGCTGTCTAAAAGCACCTGGAGCTCAACAGTAACCAGGGGTCTCTGATAACATTTCTCAGGTCATAGTCCAGACCTAAAAACTCAACCTAAACCGGAATCCAGCACCTCTGAAGGTTCTGAACTTGAGCACCTTTAATTTTGCTGTAATTAAATATCCCATCTTCCTGAGTGTGGGGTAAAAATCTTGTGTGCCTGAGGACAATATTCATGTGTCGTTCCTGCAGGTAGGGGTGGTGTGTGACATGGAAGCTGGGGTGAAGTGTATATACGTGTATATATATAAATATATATGCTGTGCCTTCCAGCACCATGTGCCTGTGTAATGTCAGGTAACTAACTATAGTGTCGCCACAGGAACTGTGTTGTAGCTGTGTCTCGAACTGCTTGGCATTGCCAAACTGAAAAGATAATTATTTCTTTTGGGCTTTCCTCCATCCCTGAGATTGCAACCTCACTGCTCCCTTATAGCTTGGTTAATATCATTTTCATGGGCGCAAGGAGAAAAGGAAACAGTGGGGATCTAGCAAAGACAAAATCCTCCACCCAAATGCAAAATAATGGCGTTTCTTGAAAATCTGGGGTCTACATTAAAAAAACCCACACACATACACATACCCTAATGTATGCTCTCTGGCCTTTCCTTGAGGCTAGCTCTTCCCTGGGAAGTCCCTGGTTGTCTCCTGCCACCGCGTCCCTCTCATCAGCCTGCTCACTGCTCCTCTCTGCCTCTGGCCTCCGGAGAAATCTTTTGCAAGACTTCCTTTTGCAGCTCTTTGATCTGCAGGCTCCGAGCCTCAGACAGACAGACAGACAGACAGCCTGTCACTGCAGGCTGCAGCCCCAAATCAGCCCCTCTCCTGTAATTATCTCCCCAGCCTTGCCAGGAGGTTGCTCCTCTCTTGTTTTCCTGTTGCTTTTCAGCTTGTTTCCTCTCTCCTCCCCCGAGCCGTCTATTAGTGCAGATCAATTAATTTCACAGGAAAATCAGATAATCAAGCACACCTTAGTACTGCGTTCCTGGAGTTCCTGCCTCTCACTTTTCCTGTGTTGAAGTAGCAGAGGTCACTAGGAGGAAAGTAGAAATGGTTTTGTGACAAAGGTGGGTTTGAGATTGCTTAGCAGTGGGTGAGACGGTTTGGGTACAGCAAGAGGCTAATGGATAAACAGGGAGAGGCATATTATTTCAGCAAAATTGCAAATTCATTCCAAAAATGCTATATTTGGTTTTGTTAGCAGGAATGTAGCTAGTCTGCGTGCACAGTTTTGTGCCAGACTGAAGTGCTGCTTGCAAAGAAAATCAAAATTTATTTTAATGACCCTTATTCTCTCTGGGGTCCCTCTCCTCCTCAGGGCTGTGGTACCTGCAGAAGCTATTTGTGAAATGGTTTCCAGATGACAAAAGAGTTTAATTCCTCCCCCTAAACGAGAGGGTGGCCGAATGCCTGTACCTGTATCAGAAATCCCAGGAACTTTTTTCCATGGCTGGTTTCCTGCTGCTTGGGAGGCGGGATATGGGAGAGCTGCTCTCCCCAGAAGCTTTAACTCTCTGCCTGATCTTAATCCTTGCTGTCAGAGTGGATGCTACTGGCTCCCAGTCCTGCAACTAAGTGCAGTCTCCACAGCATAATTTAGCATACGTGGTGTTTACCCCTCGAGGAGCCAGGCCTTGCAGCCCAGGTGATGTTGGCAGTCTACACGATTTTCAGCGTTTTCAGTCATTACAGTATCTGATTTGGTCTCCAGGGGTCACTGGGTATATTCTTCTATTTCTCTACAGGTATTGGAATTGTTAAAAGCAGCAGTGAGGACACTGAGGGGAAATTCCCTGTCATCTGCTTTCAGACTAGATATGAACATTCATATGAAATGTGCCTGGGCAATGATATGTTCCCTCCTTTTGCTCATAGAAAATTGAACAAGTGCTAGGAGGATAAACAGCTCAAAAAAACAAAACAAAACAAAATTGATCAATTCCTTTTTCCACCTCAGGCTTAGTTGTGAATTGATGCTTTGAGAGCTCCAACTGGTCTCACTGCTGTACCCTAACATTAAAAGGAGATGCACAGTCCTGCTCTTAGCAGGACTGAGTTCTGAAGAAGATGAAAAGCTGGTTTTGTCACCCAAGGAGGGGTAGATGGCACTGCAGTTGAATGTTGTGAGTTTGGGGACAAACACATGGAGTCATCTGGGAAACTCCAAGTCAACTACAGCCTCTGTAGCTCCAGCATTTTATCTGAAATACCTTGATTGGGCGTTTGGTAAGCAATGAAACTATCAACTGCCTTGCTGTGGGAGAGATAGTATAGATATTTAGTCTATAGTTATTGTATGGCATATTATAAACATGATAATTATCTCCCTGGGTAGAGACTCAGTTAATTCCTTGGGTTCTGGCAGCTTGTGTGTGCAATTTGGTGTAGTTCAGTGCAAAGACCTAATTACCCAGGAAGCCATTCCTTTGTGTTGTAATAAACCCCTAGGAAACCTAAGGGACACACAACTAATTAAGACTGCTCCATTTTCTTATGGGTAAAGAAACCTATGAGAAAAACCTTGTGACTTGAAGGAGCTGGAACCATAGAATGGGTTGGGTTGGAAGGGACCTTTAAGACCATCTAGTTCCAACCCCCTGCCCTGGGCAGGGACACCTCCCACCAGACCAGGTTGCTCCAAGCCCCATCCAGCCTGGCCTTCAACCCCTGCAGGGATGGAGCATCCAGAGCTTCTCTGGGCAACCTCTTCCAGTGCCCCACCACCCTTGCAGTGAAGAATTTCTTCCTGAGATGTATCCAAATCTTCCCTCTTTCAGTTTAAAACCATTACCCCCATCCTATTTTGTCTCCCAAGTCACAGGAGATAGGACAAGGGGCAATGACCTCAAGTTGCAACAGGGGAGGTTTAGGTTGGATATTAGGAAATGTTTCTTCATGGAGAGGGTTATCAGGCAGTGGAATGGGCTGCCCAGGGAAGTGGTTGAGGCACCATCCCTGGAGGTGTTCAATAGATGGGTTGACACAGTCCTTAGGAGTATGGTTTAGTGATTTTTGTCAGGTTTAGGTTGATGGTTGGACTAAGTGATCTTTAAGGTCCTTTCCAACCCAAACAATTCCATGATTCTATTGTTCCACTCCCTGATAAAGGGTCCTTCCCCAGCTTTCCTGGAGCCCCCTTTAGGTGTTGGAAAGGGCTCTAAGTTCACCCTGAAACCTTCTTTTCCCTAGGCTGAACCCCCCAACTCTCTCAGCCTGTGCTCACAGCAGAGGGGCTCCAGCTCTTGGATCACCTTCGTGCCCCTCCTTAATTAAACACAAGAATTAGAGTAGGAATAATAATAATAAATAACAAATAAATAAAAAAAAGAAATAATAATATAATAAAAAAGATTTCTTTTAGATTTCCATCTTTAAAAAAAGAACACCCACAGCGTTTCAGAGGAAGGGCTTAAAAACTTTGCCCTGCATCCCCAAACTTTAGGGAAAAAAAAAAAAAACAACCCAAAACACCACCAACTTGCCTAACACCGCTAATTAAGCGAAGCTGTGCTGAAGTGGGGGGTTTAAAAGGGTAGGAAATAGGTGTCCCTTCCATCTCTTCTCTCCGGGGTGCGCCCCGCGTCCTCCCCCGCCGGGGGTCGGATCCCTCCGGGGCGGCGGCCGCCGCCCCGGAGGGATCNNCGGAGGGATCCGACCCCCGGCGGGGGAGGACGCGGGGCGAGTCAGGCTCCATCGTTGAGCCTTTTCCTCGGGCAAACTCATGGGAGGAGCCTCCGAGAAAGCAGCTCCAAAAAGCTCCTACTCCTTTTGTACGTTCCAACCCTTCTCTCCCTTCTCCCGGGGCCGGGCTTGGCTGCTTTTCCCAAAATCCCCTCCATCCATCCATCCATGCCGGGAATGGTGGAAGCTGGGTGAGATTTTGGGGTTTAAACTTAAAGCTTGATGCGGGCTGGCGCGTTGGAAGCGAGGATGAGTGAGAAGAGAGAAGCTGGTGATTATTTCCTGGCTTTGGTAAGTAGACACTTGCGAGGGGGGGGGAAATGTTGAATTTCTCCAAGGAAATAAAGATTGCAGCCGCGCGTTGCTTTTTGTTAGCAGAAATTAAGAGTTTGTAGTTGTTTACCGCTGTTTTTCTCTTTTTCAAAATGGTTGTTGCGCTTTTTTTCTTTTTTTTTTTCCCTCTCCCTTTTTTCCCCCTCTCTCTTTTTTTTTTTTTTTCTTTCCTTTGAACAACTTTGTGAAAAAGTCCCACACTTCTGCCGAGTTCAACGCCCTCCTCCTCCTCGCTTCCAGCTCCGGGAGAGGATTAACTCTCTTTATCCCTCCCTCCCCCCCAAAAAAAGAGCTGCGATGGGTTTTGTGGCTCCTGCCGTGGCTTGTGGTTGGGGTTTCTGCAGGGGCAGAGGGTCAGGGGGTGCAGAGACTTTCGGGGGGGGGGGGGCGTGTGGGCGCCCACAAACTTCTGCTTCAGGTTTACTAAACTTTGAGATTCTGCAGCAACATCAGGACGTGACTGAGAGCCCTCCGGAGGCTCCAAAAGCTTCTCGGTGGTGACGCTATAATGGTTGACAGTTATTACAGCAAATCTGCTTATTCATCCCGAGCGGGCGGCGTGATTTATACTTCTCACACTTTTCTGTGGCTTTCTGTTGTCCCTCGTATAGCTTGCGAAGGAAGCAATACTTCCTTCCCTACAATAACATGTGTTTCGGTCCCCTTAAGTCTTTTAAACAAATATAATTATTGTAGCTTAATGTAATTACTCACCGTAGCTTTCAGGCTGTGGTGTGGCCACAGTAATGTAGGATACTCGGTGGAAAAAAAAATTTAAAATGGGTTTTTTTTTCTATTTTATGGTTGTGACTAATCACACCGATGCCTAATCTGCATACACGTGTTAGAAAAATGAAGGTATTTCTAAGCAAGAAGGGTTGGGTGAGGGAGGAAGTCCAGGCCCTCAGGTAACGTGTGACTAAACGCCGTCCCCTGCCAAGATAACTTCTGTCTTGTCAGGATTTCCACCAGCACTGCCAGAAACCTATCCCTTCTGAGAGTGGCTCTCCACCATCACGTGTGTGGGTTGTGGGATGGTGATAGTGTTCTTTCTCTCACTCGCTCAGTGGGGGAACTGGGAGTTACCTGCTGGGATTGCCCCTGCTGGGCAGCTTGCTTTTCACAGGTGGGGTGTTGCCTTCAGGAAGTCTTTGAAAACCTCCTTTTATTTCTCCAGAACGCAGTTTCCGTGTTTGTTTTTCTTTTTTTTAGTAGTTACTGGGTTAGTTTTTCCTTTCTTGCCATTCTCAGTAGGGAAATTTGCAGCTAGAGAAGGGTCTCCCTTGTTGCTGGAAGCACAGCCTTGTTCCTGCATGGACCACAGGCAGCCCACAGCCTTTGGGAGATGGAGCTGGCTCCTGCTGCTCAGCCAGGAAGATGGCAATCCCTTTCCTTGGGGACAGAGGTGATTCAGGTGGTGCCAAGTCACCATGGGCTGGGCTGGCACTCCCTGGGCACGGTCACCCAGTGTCCAGACCCGTTCTGCTGATTGCTCAAGCCCTGCTCCGATGGGGAGTGTATAAATCTCAGGACACTGGAATGATTTCCCCAGGAGCCAGTTCTCTGGCATTTTGGTGGGAATCTCTCTTTTCCCCTGAGTGTAGAAATGCTGCCGGTCACACTATTGTACATCAAACTCGTGTGTCGCCTGTATGACAGTGATTTTATTTGTTTAATTAACTCGTGCCACTTCATCTCTTGGATACCTTTGTCTCTGTGTTTGTTCGGTGCCCAGCTCAGCAGGACTCAGCCAGGCTGAGGTGGGCAGGAGGTCCTGCAGCATAAATACAAAGTGCCCACGTGAGGCACTTAAGGCATAGTTTCTCCTTCAGAGTGCAGAAGGAATTTGAGAGGTTTTTCCAAAATCACATATTTAAATGGATAAGTCTTTGTTGGGTTTACAAAAGGCAGTGTATTTCCCAAAACTTGAACTTTTCCCTATGGGGGTGCGTTTGGCTGGTAAAAGTAAAGCCTTGGTTGTATCTATCCATAGTGACCAGTAAAAGTAACTGGTGACTCCCAGTTGAGGTGTCTGAGCTTTCAAAGCTGCTGCTGGTGTATGGACTTGCCCTGTGGGGACATTGCTGGGTTGTATGGATGTGCCCTTAGTTCATTGGGAAATAAAACCAGGCTTTCCATTTCAATTTTACCATCTGATATTTCCTAAGATTCTATTAATATTTAAACATCTTAAAATTACCTCACAAGAAGTAGTACAGGGAGGGGAGGAAAAAAAGAGGGGTTTGTTTGGTTATAATCCTGTGCTGGTAGTTTCTGCATCAATCCTAAGCAAGATTAGTTTTAGTTTTGGATACCAGTAATGCTGATTTCTAAGCTGAGAAGTAGCTTTTTAGCTCCTACTCTGCTGAATTGTATTGACAGGAGTCTCAATAATCATAAAAATACTGTTAAAGAACAGAAATACCAAAGGTGCAGAAAGTTACTATAGCAGGTTATTGTGGTTAATGTATGAGAATATATGTGGTTAATGTATGAGAAGCTACAGAATGAAGCATGAGAAGGCAAAAATGAATATTATGAAGGAATCCCTTAATAAAAGGGATGAAATTTTGCGAGGTACTATGTGTTTAGAAAAAATGAATGTGAACTGATGTAGGTGCTGCTAAATCTTTCTCTTGCAAAGAATTGTAGTGTAAGAACTTACCAGAAATGGAAAATCCTCCCAGTATTTTCCTGGGATCAATGTTTTTTCTTATGCATGTGTAGACCAAGGCTCAAAAAATGGACTCTTTACACTCAAAGTTGTTACAAAGCTGAGTGTAAAATGAAGCAGATTTGGTCTGCCAGCCTTGCTGTACCCAGGGAGCAACATCTCACTTCTTGAAGAAAATGAAATAGTGGGTGATGGGAGCGCTGAGAGCTCAGTCCTGAGCGGTTGTTGGTGCCATTTTCCAGAGATTTCTGGAGTAAGAGCAGAATCTATAAATCTTACCGTTATCTCATTAAAAACAACCAAATGTTTGGGACTAGGAGATAGCTGGCCTTGAGCTGCTTATTGGCTTCCCCTTGGAGTAAAGTTGGAGCTCTTCAAAGGGAGCCACATCCAGAGCTCCTGATTGGAAAAACATGGACAGGGAGGAAAATGCCAAGACCCGTAGCTGCCTTCTGTCTCCAGCACCAGCCTCAAAATGTTTTAAAACTTTAGGATGAAATTGGGGGGTTTAAGGCTTGCACCTCACTGGTGTTGGTAGAGGAGCAACAAATGGGGCCACCAGAGCACCCAGAGAGCACCTTGTCCTCGCTGGTGCCGAGGAGCTGACCCTGCCTTCCTCTGTCCACCTGTGTAAAGCTCTGCTTTTTTTAATGTTTTAAATAGTTTGTCACAGACAGTGGTCAGACCCTTTATGTTTAAACAGAAGGAATTACATAGGTTTATGCAGTTACTTCCCATTCATTCATTGATATTTAATGATGTGTCTGAAGCTGGCTGTTTGCCCACCCGCCTTGGAAAATCCCTCTTAAAGAGGCCTTAAAAGTGAAATTGGGGAACTCGAGAGCCTGAGGACACGTGATGGACGACGTCTTTCACTTGTGCCACACTAATAGCAGAGTGAAGCCCTGGGTCCTTGGGCTGAATTTAGGGCACTCGCTGCAGCTGTTAGTCAGCAACTGCTTGTTAAACTCTGAGGTATTTTCCTTTGAAAAGTATTTCAGTCATGCTTGTCACAAGGAGAATTTGGAAGTCATTTTAAGCAGATCCTCTCTCAGACTTCACTCAGAACTCGGGCAATGGAATGGAAAACGCTCGTGTCCTTTTTTTTTTTTTGACAGAGGTTGATTCTTGACACAAGAATTCTTGACACAAACTGGCCTGAGAGGACATAGAGCAGGGACCTGGTGGTGGGTGCCCACGAGGCGATGCCCAGGAATGTCAGTTGTGAAACGAGTCTGAGCAGCTTTTGGATGGCTTCATTGTTTGTGGTGCTGGGAGCTGGGTGGCTTGGCAAGGAACGGCTTCCCCATCACCTCCCCGAGCCCCAGTTTCAAGTTACCTTCTCCGGAGCCTGGATGAAAATCTCTCTGTGGGAGATGAGAGCAGCAGCAGGCAAACACTGCCCTTCTCACCAGGCTGGGGCACACCAGTACGACAGCTTCTGTTGCACTTCTGGCTTGTGCTGGACGTTCTAGATGTTCCCAGGAAGGACCTTTGGTGCTCTCTCAGTAGCCAGAAGGCTTGCCCATCTGTGTTTTACTCCTTAGGTGTATCAGAAAGAAGCTGCGATGTCCTGTTGCCGAGGTCTGCTTTCTAAACTTTCATTTTAAGGCAAAGCAGAGGGAGCATCCCAGTTTGCACTATAACTTAGCGATGAGTGAAAAACAGTCCTTTTATACCAACAACTTAGAGGGCTTCAGTAAAAAGCTTTCTTTGACAGGCTGAGCCCTCAAGGTGTGGTTAAACCAGAGAAGAGGTGGACAGTAAATTGCTTGGTGTTGTAATTAGATGAAAATACTATTCTAATTTTAAAAAAAATAGTTGAATGTTCCAGGTCATCATCTGAGAACTGTACTCGGAGTGGCTCGACCCTGCTCTTGTTAGGGTTGGTGTAAGGGGGTGGAGGATGCCCTTTGGCTTGTCAGGGAAGCCACGGGCAAACGAACCGGACCGAGTGCAGAATGATGCTGTGAAACCACTGGAAATGAGAAGCAGAAACACTGGCTTGCAAAGGATCACAGGTGTAATTAATTAAAAATAAATCAGAAAATAAGCTTGACAAGAGAAGTTTTTCCACGTGAACGTGTTACTTCGCAGAATTCTTTAGATAAAAGTTGTGAAATGTGAGTGTATTCAGATAGTGGCTTTCAGTCATTCCTGGAACAACACATGATTATAGTGCAGTTTAACTCCTTGTTGTCTTTCTTGAGCCCAAATTAAAGTACATTAGGGAATCACACTAAACAGCTGGATTTGCTGTCAGGTAAGGAAGTAATCATCTCCTGTTGAAGCTGAGTTCCACAATTTAGGGATTTTTGTTTTTAAGCTGCAAATCCAAATGCCCAGTGACAGTTTGAAGTTTGCACAGTTCTGCTCAAATCCCTGTGTGTGTGGTACCATCCCAGGGCTATGTTTGGAAATGGGGGCAGAGGGGTGTTCAGGAAAGTGGCACCTGGAAAAAGAACTGCTTGGGTGAACCCACAGATGTGAAACAGGAACCCCAATTAAAGGTCACATTTTATGTTTTACCAAAAACTAAGGTGAAAGCCAGGCTCAGGCTCCCTGTGTGTTATGTGGTTTCTGAGCAAGGAAATCCTGCTGTTTCTCCTGTTCAAGCAGTACCTCACTCTTTCAGTTGCTTTTTTAAATCAGAATCAAAATGGAGTGGGTTTGCTGTGGGACCGTCCTGTCTCATTGCTCCTGCTGTTGTAACAGACAGAAATCCAGCGACTTCAGGCTGCTGGGAACAGTAAAGCTGTGCACAAAACCAATTTATATTGAAAACACCCAGCTTTCCCTGCCTTCCAGACCACACGAGTTAGCGTTCACGTGCTGAGCAGCAGGGGCTTCAGACAGCCAAGTGACAGTGATCCTGCAATAATTCAAACCTCTAAGGCTGCCTTTTTCCTTGTCTTTTCTCTCCGCAGCCCTCCTGGGCCAGGTGATGACATACAGTTGGCTTCTCCCCTCCATCCTCCTGAGCAACCCTTGGCTGTTTCTGCGACGTCTGGAAATGCTGCCCCCGGGGATGCTGCTGAGCTGACTGTGGCAAGGTACTGTGACAAGAGCCATTCCCACTGGAGCCGTGGGGAGCAGATCCCAACTCCTTACTGGTGCAGGCAGGTGGGGGACCACAGAGGTCCTTGGATGGATATATGTCTGGGATGACCCATCACTGATGGGTTTGCTGAGCCTGTCTGTAGAGAGTGGAGCATCTCTCATAGAATTGCCTCGTTGGAAGGGACCTTTCAGATCATCTAGTCCAGCCATCAAGTGGAAATCTTTAGCAGCATTTAAATGTCCCTCTAACAAAACCTTCAAAGGAAGACACCGTTTATCTTTCCCTTAAATAATCACTTTAGCACATAGGAGGGTCAGACCACGCAAAGTTGCAATATACCCCTTAAATTTTTCAGGTGCTTATATTTTGGTTTTTTATTGGTACAAGGTGATTGATCCTTTGGGCATTTTCTTTAATTTTGATAAATTCCTTAACAATCTAATGCTGATTGTAAGGCATTCAGCTATCTCATCTCTGGACACTGAGCTTTTTGTCTACTTTTACTTGCACGGAGAGAGGAAGCTGTTGCTTTATTTGCACTGGTGGCAGTTGGGTTGTCAAGGTCTCTGGGTGTATGAGCTTGTCTTAACTGGCAACAGCAGAGAAAGCCTTGTAGTGTGTGTTTACCCTTCCATCACGGTGAATTCACTGGAGTGTAAACATACACAATATATTTAAGTTAGCATTAAATTGCTTAGCTAAAGTCTCAATAATGCAGTATCAAAGGCAGAAGGGAGCTCGTGTGGTTTGCTAGATCCACCTTAAATAGTGGGTGACTTTGTTTTTTAGCCCATACTGGTTTTGTATCAGTCCCCAAACTGGTTAGTGGCTAATGCTGGCTGAGTGGATCTGTGAGAAACTAACTTTTTCCTACAATCGGGGTCAGATGATGTAGAGAAGCTTGCAATGGGAAGCTACTGATGTGGATTTCTTCCAGTTCTTGTAAGTTTTTCCTCAAAGTGTCTGTGTTTTTTGGTTTTTAACAAATGTAATTGGGTTACTGATGGGGTTTTGATAATCCTTTTTTTTTTTTTTCTTGCTCATGGATTGTTGGCCATGGGAGCAAGGCAGTTAGAAAAGAGGGAGCAGGAATTGAGGTGGAGCTATTAGATACTTTCAGAGTGTGGAGGGATGAAAAAAGACTTGCACCAAAAGTGCCAGGAAGATTTCTATATGGTCTCTGGCCTACAGTCTGAAACAGAAGACTGTTGCCCTTGGGGTGATGGTTTGCTGTTTGTAGGGAAAAAGGCACACGAGCTCTCTGTGATTAAATGCCACCTTAGGAAACATTCAGGAAGAGTGTTTTAATTTACTGCTTCTTGTAAACTTGATGAATTCGTGCTGTTCAGATTCTCATCTGGATCAGGAATTTCAAGTTAATTATAGCTTTTCTTCTGATCTACTTCATAGCTTTTGTCTTTAAAATATTTTATTACTGTTAATGTGCAAATATTGGTCTCAGGGTTCCTTGCTTCATCCCAGTTGCACAGGCTGGGAGTGCTGGTGCTGAGCCCAGCAGGGGTGAGGGCACCCAGACTCTGCAACTCCTGCAGAATCTGGCTCTTGTTTCCACATCCTGACCTCGGTGAAAGTGCAAGGATTTTTTTTTTTTGCAAGGGTTGAGTGCTAAAAAATTAGAAATGAGGAGTATTTAGCCTGGAAGTAGGTAGTTTTTCAGCTCCTGAAAGGGAGGAAAGTGAGTGAGAAACACTGGAGTCAGTCTGGCTGCAGGTAGTTTGCCTCTGTTTGTTGGTTTTAATTTTTTTTTTTTTAAAAAAAGCCACACAAGTTAACTCCTGTCAGTATTGTTTGTTTTGCTTTCTCCTGTATTTTGTATCCTTGTTCAGCTTTAGGCATAAAAGCCTACCTGTTCTACTTGTACCTGCCTTTCCTGTCCAGGCCGTTGGTGCTTGCCAGCTTCTCCAGGAGCCTTACAGAGGTGGTTCCTGGTGTCCTGGCAGGAGAAATGCAGGAGCTCCCACCTCTGCCCACCCGCTGATGGGCAGGAGAAGGGTTAATATCAGCACAGCTGGATGCCTGCTTTAGCTCCTGTCTGGAACAGGCACGGCACAACTCTCTTCCAGCAGTAACAAGCACTGAAAACTTCTCTGTGATCTGAGCAGACCTAAACTGATAAAAACATAAAAAACTGATAATAACACCTGAAAGTACTACTCTTAAAATGCATGGGGTTATGCTCACAATGAGGATCAGTTGTAACAGGACTAGGCTTTTCTTATCCAAGAGAAGAATTTCGGTGATGGGTTTTTTTTTGTGTCATTGCCTTACTCCTCATCTTCTCTTCACCTGTGATGTGGAGCAGATTCTTGCCTCTATAGGTCAGATGATTGTATTGAAGCTACAGCTTTTTTGGCATTCTGTGCAGAGATACTGCACCGCTGCTTTTCAGTAGGACTGAAGAAAAATCCTCTAGTGCACTGCACTTCTGAAATATCACAAGGGTTATCAGTTGGCATGATGCTATTCCAGTCTGTAAAGTACAATTAAAAAGTGTGGGTTTATTTATTTAGTTATTTACTAATTTATTTAGTAATTTATTTAGTTATTTACTAATAAGTTCCTTTTGTCAAGCTTCCATGTATTTCCCCGTTGAGGGTATCAGATGGTGTGCACTTTGACAGGGAAAAAATATGGTGCATATAAGGCAGGGGTCAGTTTGTGGTAAATGTCTTCCAGATGGCAGTGCATTACAAGATATCGGGTTGTCCCTCCATCTGTCCAGTCAAGAAACTGTATCTTTGTTTTTCTTCTTGAGGAGGGTGACTGTCTGCCTCTCCCTTCCCCTGCCGATAACATATTGAGCAGGGACAACATGGGATCATCTGCTCGGCAGGGAGATGTTCTGTACTGGATCTGCAGAGCAGTGCCCTGAAAAGCACTGGGTAAAAAGTTCACTGGCTGCTCTGCTCTGCCAGGCATGTTTGTTTAGCAATGAAACCAAAAAGCCAAGCTCGCTCCGATTTGCCAATACGCATCGCACCAGGAGGAATTTTTGGGCTGTAATCTTTCCCTTTTTGCTGCAGGAGCAGAGCTCAGCGACAAGACTTCTGCTTTGTAAGAGGAAGGTTTGGATTGGGAAGGCAAAGAAGTGCCCCGGCTGTATCAGACCTCAGCTTGGCTCCGTGCTTAGAGGTTTTAAACCTTTCTGAGCCGTGTCTGCCCATTCCCTTCCAACTTGCTCCCCATCCTGTGGGCAAAAAAATCTAGCAAGTGCCCGGGAAGAAACAGCAGCTTGGAAGACACTTGCCTTTAAGGTTGTCTTTGAGGTCAGGCTGTAGGTAACAAGTAGTGCAGCCCAATCTGATCCCATCCACGTGCTAAGGAAAGCTTCTGCTCTTGAATTTAATCTTCAGCTGAGATTGCAGAGCTGCAGCATGGAATTTATGGATGGTTGGACTCCATGATCTTAAAGATCTCTTCCAGTTCTGATTCTGTGATGTAGTTGGGACCAGGAGGAGCTGGCACAGCTCTGTGGTGAATCCTGGACAGTGAAAGCTGGTCTGAACCTGAGTTTGTGTTGGGAAACATGGTGTTCCCACACATCACCCTCCCTCCCAGGCCCTGTACAGAGGGCACATTAAGCTGCCATAAGGGAGCTTGTGATGGGTGGTTTGGGGTACACTAAGAGCTGTGTTTCTTTATCTGCTGATGGTCCTTTCCTGGTCAGGTTCCACCCAGGTTCACGGCCTGGGGAGCTGCCATGCCCAGGGTGTGCTCCTCAGTGGTAGCAGGACACAGGAAGGAGCAGAGGAGGTCAGAAAGTGACTTTTGAGAGTTACTTAAAAATAAACAGAGAGAACTTGAGAATCTAATCAGTTTGTTATCCACTCAGTTCAACTCTGCAGGGTGAAGACCAGCCAACATTTAGGTCACTGTGCACTGGGAAGACTCGGCCCTTTTGGCGGTATCCTTCCTACAACCATTTGAATATTACTGATTGGGCAATAAGTTTAATGGCAAATTTTGCTTCAGTAAGACCCGAGGAGAAGAAGAGTTTTAATGTAGCCACTTCATGTCTGAGCTGATACCATTCCCATGAGTTGATACATGTACTAGAGTTGATGGAGACCTGGGCTGGATTGTTTGAAACCCAGGAAATTTGATCTCAACATGAGAAAAAACCTCTTTCCTGTGAGAGTGGCAGAGCCCTGGAACAGGCTGCCCAGAGAAGTGGTGGAATCTCCTCCTTTGGAGACATTAAAATTTCACCTGGATATGTTACTGTCCACCCTGCTCTGGGTAATCCTGCTGTGGCAGAAGGTTTGGACTAGATGATCTCCAGAGGTCCCTTCCAACTCCTGCCGTTCTGTGATGCAGTGACAGGAGGTGTGTATTTTGGACAGAGGTGCTGTGCTGTGCTACCCTGCCTTAGTTTGTGCAGTCTGTACTATTTCTGAGCTGCTCTGCTTCTGCCTTGTCCCTTGTGAGCTTAGTTATGCCACCAGTGGGCAGCACCCACCTGCAGGTAGTGCCCATCCAGTGAGGGACAATAGCCAGTGGCACTACGCTGTTGTGGTTCTACTACAAACCACACTGAACAGTGCCAAAATTATTATGTGGTGATATTAGCCCTTCTCAGAGTGACAGCAGTGGGGAAAAGGAGTGAGGCAACCCATGGTATCATGTCCTACTGTCCACCTCCCATGGCATGTAGGGAGATGCCTCCTGGTGCTCATCTTGGTGCAAGGTGTGAGAGAAAATGTGAGGACCAACTGCATCTCCACCATGCTCCTTTACAAGGTCACGTGTGCCAGGAAGGCTGCTGACCCTTGGCAGGCTGCTCTTTTTGGGAATCCAGTATTTATCGCTTTGGATGAAGCTTGGAAAGATGAAAGGGAGTCATTTGTGGATTTTAACACCTACAGATACTTGTAAAAGTAAGCCCTGTGTGTGTGAAGATGAGGGAGCAGAGCTCTTCTGAAAATGCCTGGGTTTTGATGGCAGGTTTTGCTTTGCAGAGAGCATTAGAAGTGACATTACTCAGACTATATCTCTGAAAATAGTTTAGTTTTATGTGGAAAGACTCGGGGAGGGGGGGGGAAGCTGCAGGGCTGCAGATGGGCAGGGGGGGAGCAGGTGCTGCTGTAGGCAACTGATGGATCAGCTTAATGTCTGCATAACATAAGGACCAGGGTTTTATGTGCGTCCAGTCTTCTTGCTGGGCTGGGCCCTCTTGTGAATTTGCAATTCTGTGTTTACTCTCCAAACAGATGTTCAGCATTCGCTTATTTTTAGCAGTTTACTTTTTGCTTTAAAATCTTGCTTTCTCCGATCTCTGTGTGACCCTATATAGTCACATCCCCTTTGTATATATTTGATGCTATTGCTATATTAGGATAAAGACATTTTTAGCAAAGGGAAAAGTCCTTTGTATGAAAAAGGAAGCAGCTTTTTTTTAAATTTTTTTCCGTTTTGATTTATTTCTTTATTTTTACTTGATGTGACTGAAAATTGAGGAAGTCTAGGTCAGTATCAGACCAGTTTGGAGAAACTGGGGAAAAGGAAGAGGGGAGGGAAGGAAGGAAGGAGTACATAAAGCATAGATAATTTCTTAGAAGAAATAACTAAGTAGCTCTCCCCTATGGCACAAAACAACTTCATGGCCTTGAGCTAATTAAGATAAACCACTCTCAGAAAGAGCTTTCATGATCTTAATAAATTAGTGGATAAACACTTTAGGGAATAACTGTTCTCCTGTGTATTGTAACTGAAGTTAAGGATGTGATTGATGTTTATCCTATGTTTGTATACATTTATCTAAAGAAAGGAACAGTCTGTCTCTGAACTTTACCAACCCCTATTCAGTAACACAACTTCATCTACCTTCTACAATTACAGTATAATTACTGGGGGGAAGGGAAGAGGAAATTTTAAAAGGAATGGCTAAGAGAACTGTTCAGGCAACCTAAAAAAAACTTCTCAGCCAAGGCCTGGTTCCACCAGCATTTCCTTAAACACTGTCTCTGGGTTTCTGGAAGCAGGAGCTGGCAGGAGGGGAGGCTGTTCCATGTGGCTGCTCCTCCAGGATGTCTGTGTCCCTCTGGAATGTCAGGGGTGCCCTGGAAAGGACAGTGAGTGATGCCGCTATGCTGCTCCTGCTTTGGAAACGTCAAGTCACTGGTTATTTAGTTCTTTCAATTAGTTTAATGAGCGTGGCCAGGAGCAGGGCGAGTAGTGTTGTTTCCAGCCTGCTTACTGGGAGGGAGAATGCAAGGGAGCTTCTTGGAGGTTGATCTTTTGGATTCCCAGGGGATTTACCTTCTTAAAGAGAATTAGAAGGCTCATGAGAAAAAGCGTTTTCTTTGTGTTGCTGTCGAGGGTTTTTCTGGTTTAGATTTTGCTTAATAAAACAGAAAGTTAATGGAGCTGTAGCGGTGCATTCTGCTCTAGTCTGCCTTGGGGAGAGGGAACACAAGACAACCCTGCCCCAGATGCCAGGGATTTGGGCAGATGGATGGGCTGGTACTTGGGCTGGTGTCTGTGCACAAGAGCTCCTTTTCTGTGGGGACTGGGGGTGGGCACATCTCCCCTCATCACCCTGTGGTTCCTTACCTTGATGAGAAGAAACTTGCCCTTTCCAATCTGTTTTTGCACACTGGGGAAATCTTTACATGGCTGTCTTTCTTCTGAGCTTGGGTCTGGTGGGACTTGTAGGAATTAACAAATACAGGAGTATTACAGTCCTGTAATCTTGACATTCATGTCATGAGTTTGGGGATTATCGTGCTTTTAGCTTTACAGTATAGGGAGAGCTTTGAAAGTAAGAGAATTTTTTTTTTCAGTCCTGGGATTTATTTTTTTCCCTGAAAACCAAGCCACTTAACCAAATGTTTGTATTGTAAGCTGAGGAGAAAGGGCTGTATGAGAACTGCAAAGTAGTTATCAGTGATTTATTTATTTTACTAATTTCATACACAGTTAAATTTCTCTGGCAGTTAATGTTATGGAGTATAAGAGCTGTCAGAACTGTGCAGTATTACTGTTCATGGGGTCCTCAGAGAAACTAAAGGTAATAGGGTTTCTAGGAAGAAGTAATTGGGTGGGAAGTGGGGGGGAGAGATGGTATCGGGGAGGGAATGTGCTCCTTAGAGCTCCTTAGTTTAGGTCCAGGCAAAGTTCATCTTTTAAGGAGTCTTCTAAAATTTGTAAGCTTATTATTTTTATAATTGTTTTGTAGCACTCCCAAGCTTGATAGCTGCAAAGAAGCCAATAACCTCATTCCTGGGGACGTGCCTTTGGCTGTGGCCTCTGGTGATGGTGTAGAGCTGCCTGCCCAAGAAACCGAGGGGTTCACAAGGGAAAAAAAGAGGTATCGTGTAATATTATTTCATACATTACAGTACATCTCCATGTCTGTACATCCTTTGCTTAAGAAAACATAACTAATGCGAAAGAGGCTGAATAACTTTCAGTAGGTGTCTTTTATCTACTTATTCGAGCACTTTGTTACTAGATTTCGAAACTAAATGTTAGAGTAACAAGACCTGCTTTCTCCAGTATATTTACTCTGAAAGACCAGAAGAGGGAGCTTGGACTACGCTGGTTATTACCATGCTCATCTTCCCCGTATTTTTAAACTAATACGTTTTAAGGGGTTTTTTTTGTTCCAAGTATTTTCTTTGTTTGAAGTTCAAGAAAAAAAAAAGTGGGTCCTGAAACTGCATGACCAGGTCATGTTCCATGTTCCAGAGGACCGTTCTACTCATTCTCCTTCAGATGCTGCCAGTGTCTTTTCCCACCCCAGTGATTCACGTTGTAGATGTCAGTACTGAAGGGCCAACTTCATCTTGGTTTTGTTCTTGCTGAGGAAATGTTGAATTATCTTCAACAACTGTCTCAAAGTTGATGGTTTTTTCCTTCAGACTTGCACTGATTGCTGTCATAGCGTTTGATAGATGGCCTAGGTAATTTTGGGGGATTTTCCATCCAAGTTGAATCCTCCCCTCTCAAATATAGTCAAGATGAGACATGTGTTTGGATATTCATGTCAGAGCTTCAGACGATGCCTGTCTCGTGGGTGATTAACTAGTGTGCTCTTGTGGCTCAGCAATAAAGGCATGCCCTTATTGTGACATCTATTAATGGAAAAGGTCACAGCACAGCTGAGAATATTAAATGGGCACTCCCTGGAGAACAGCATTCTCCACCCCACAAATACAGGCCACAGCTTGTGACAAGTACAATCTAAGACAAGAGACACCATGGGGAAATACAGCTATTCTGCTGAAGCTCTGTTCAGAAATGTCAAAAGATGCTGCTGTCAGCAAGAGGATGCTCTGAATCACGAATAAAACATAAGCAATAGACATGTTCTGCTGTGGAACAGTGAATGAATAGCTACAAGCAAAAGCTAGTCATAAAAAACATCCACAGTATAATATCTAGAAATCATGATGGTTAACTGTTTGTTCTAATTTTCATTTTTGAGCAGAAAATGGTGCCCTCACCTCCAGTGTATGTGTTGGCTATAATGGAGTTAGGCCAAGTTAGATGCACACTTTTTAACCTGCCTGCAGTTGGTGAGGAACAGGGGGTGCTCAAAGGTCTGTTCTGTACCATTGTGCAAATTCTGTAATGTGGAGATTATTTTCTGAACGAAGGGCAGGTACCATAGCCATTCTCTAAAAATGGAGAGAAATGATTCAGGTGAGGTTCTAAGTTGGAAAATATTCACCCCAAGAGGTTGGCTCTTTCCAGAGAATCATCTTTGAACTTTATAGATATCCCAAACTGACTTTCTCATTCTGTGAGTGCTTTAGTGTAGTCACAGGTGACTGTTGTTTACAAATCCAAATTGAAACCACTGGAACATGTGGTGAAATTTTTTTTTCCCCCTTTTCACCAGAATTCAGCCTCAAAGAGAGAAGAAATAATTTTAGAACCCCGCAGAGCTGCCGTGCTCACATATTCAGATCGATTTGTGCCCTTGAAGTTTGTTTGGTTTTGATAATGATGTAGTGTGTTTAAGTATGTGTGTGTCAGAGTCTCTTGGATGGGGTAAGCCACGGTGTAAGTCATATTAGTGGAACTGTTTAATTCAAAATCAAGCCTAGGATGTGAGGAACCACAATGTAGGCAGGCAAGAATCCTTGTTGTGTCTCGAGCACAGGGGTCTGATCACCCACAGCCACCTTTCTCTAAAGCTGAACCTGTGTGCATGTTCTTTCTCTATCATCATTGACTTTCACAGCATTAATGGAAATGAAGGTGCATACGGAGGTGAGAATTTGAGATATCTGTGAGCTGAAAGGCAATTCTTGCATCCTCTTGAAAAGCAAATATATTAGTGTCCAAATAGCTCTTGGCTGTTATAATCAGCCCCTTATGTAAATATTTCTTGGACTATCTTGCATTTTTATGTGATTCCTATATGTATCCCGTTCATTAAGTGCATCGAGTCAAATCGGCCGTGGAAAATAATGGCATGCAAATTGGGTTATGTGTCACTTTGGCACATTTATGGCAACTGCCTGGATGGGAAGATGCTAAACTTCTGTAAATGCTCTGCTGCTACACAATTTTCTGCAAAATGGGTCCTTGGGGCATTTTGGGCTCCTCCGTGATTATGATGATCACATTATGAACTGTGTCACAGCCACTTCATAATTTGGGAGAAGTGCTAAAATATTGCTTGTGAGTGTAAGTTGTCCTTTCTGGAAGCCCTGTGGATAGAGCTGGAAAGGCTCTACCTATATCCATTGCTCCGATGGTCCTATGAGGAAGAGAGATGGATGTAATCCATTCTTTAGAGCAAAAAGCAAATGTTTTTGTGTATGTTCTCACCTGCTTTGAAAGCTCCACCTGTGGCTGGTGGGATTGGAGAGGTGGATCCTCCTTGTTGGCAGATGTGGTGTCAGTTTTTCAAAAGCTCAGACTGGAATGTGATTGTTTTGAGAGACTCTGGATGGATTGGGAACTTCTGCTGATCTTGGAATCTCTGAAACTAAATATATATCTCTGTCTTACACAATTTTCCTGAAAGGAGCCTGGACCTAACTGGAAACAGAGCAATAAATCTTTCTATCTGAAAACAAAAAGTCACAACAATTTTTAGAGAAAGCTCTGCTTTCTGCATGTTGGTTCCAAAAGGTAGTTTTGTAATACTTCCCTGGGAGGGAGCAAAGCTGAATTATTGGTGTCACACAGGAAAAAACAGGATAGGATTTATAACTTATGGTTTTTATTTGCTTGATCACATATTGAAAGCAAGTTTTCTACTTCTTACTACTGCCTTAGGAGAGGCAGTAAAACGAAGTAAATAAAAATTCATGTATTGCCTTCATTGATGACCAATACTGATAATTGTAGGCTGAGGTGCTCTTAATGATGTAATGAAAACCAAGAAGGGATTAAATGAGATTCAAAAACACAAGGCATTTTTCCTTGAGTGAATGTAACCCTTTTTGAAAGGCATTCATAATTCCACTAAATTCTAAAAGTGCATTGAGCAAGGAAGAGGTGGGAAACACAAGTGAGGGATACAAATGCAATCTTGAGGCCTTCTTCTTTTCAAGGTGGGAGGTTTTAAGGTTTTTTGATTTTGGGGGGGGATTGGGGATGGTTTATTTTCCATGAACAGGATGTTAGTATATGTCTGAGTCTGGATGGGTTGGTGTGCAAGTGAAGTGATGTATTTTTATAATAATAAAGGAATGAAGGCATTGAAATAATGTTCCTTAGGTCTTGGAAACTAAAGTCTAAGTATTTCTCTTGAGGCTTTGTGGCCAATATCCCGAAAAGCATTCACCATCTTCTGAAGCACAACATAAACCATAGATACCTTGCCTGTAATCAGCCAGTCTGTAACAATACAGACAGGAATGAGCCCTGGTCCTGCTCTTCATTCATTTCCTCCATTCCAGGTTTTTAAAATAGATTGTGTCTCCTGAGTGATGTGTTCAGAACCGCTCAGCCCCAGGCGGGAGGATGCTTTGTGTTGCTCAGTGTAGATCTCTCCTTCCTATTACTGAGTAATAGCATCAAATCCTGAGGTGTCTGAGGTGTTTCAAACCCAAAATGTTGTGGACTAAGTGCATTTTCTTGTAGCTGATTGTGGGACTGGTATGGTGGGGTCCCCAAGCAGGGGACCGGATGCTGCAGGCTTCTCTGGGTGAACCCATGACTGGGAAGGGAGCATCCTGTGTGTGATGAACAGGGTGCCTGGGGACCCCCACATTGTGTGCTGGCAGAGGATGGCTTCCATAAAACAGCAGCAATTCAACAAATAGCTTCCAGCGACTGCATTTTTAAAAGGCAAAGCATTAATGGATGTTTGACAGAAGCGGGGAATTTTCGCTGGTTTTCTAACCATGTCTTTGTTCAGAATCTGAGCTCTCTGGGGTGTGTCCTGTCTGCATGTTTATGCTCAAAAAGAGCAATTATTTGTGTGTGGTGTAAAGCTGCTCTCTGTATGTGGCAGTGAACGAAAGGGCAATGGTAGCCCTCTGTTTGCTTGTTATTCCTGTGTATTTTACAGGTTCCCTCAGGCAATCTATGGTAATTTCCTTGCTGCTAGAACAGGTTCAGCAGCAGGAAAATTAATCTATCATTACGGTAATTAATCCATCCACAAGGAATTTCGGAGTGGCATTCATCATCTTGCATCAACCCTGCAAAACTGGCAGTGCATATTCAAGGCAGAGATTATACACCTGGCTCGGGTGGCTGTTCCCTGGCACCGTGGGACACACAGTGACAGCTCTGAGGGCACCAGAGGACCTTGACACTGCTAGGAGGGTGAAGGACTTGCAGGGACTCGCCTCTCAGAATCATGGAATGGTTTGGATTAGAAGGGACCTTAAAGAACCATCTGGTTCCAACCCCCTGCCCTGGGCAGGGACACCTCCCACC